>CAUYQU010061499.1:0-28281 GCA_963574635.1 Cheracebus regulus
GCTATGAATATTTGTAAGCAAGTCTTTGTGTGGGCATTTATTTTCATTCCCCTTGGGTAAATTCCTAGGGGAAGAGCTGAGTTGTGGTAGGCATACATTTAACTTTTTTTTTTTTTTTTGAGACAGAGTCTCACTCTGTCACCCAGGCTGGAGTGCAGTGGTGTGATCTCGGCTCACTGCAACCTCTGCCTCCTGGGTTGAAGCAATTCTCTGACTCAGCCTCCCGAGTAGCTGGGATTACAGGCATCTGCCACCAAGCTCAGCTAATTTTTGTATTTTTAGTAGAGATGGGGTTTCACCATCTTGGCCAGGCTGGTCTCAAACTCCTGACCTCCGTGATCCACCCACCTTGGGCTCCCAAAGTGCTGGGATTACAGGTGTGAGCCACTGTGCCTGGCCACGTTTAACTTTTCAATAAACTGCTAAAGTGTTTTCCAAAGTAGTTGTACCGCGATCGGTTTTCACCGTGTTCCCTAACGGCACTTAGTATAGTCAGTCTTTTTAATTTCAGCAAATATAAGAGATGTGTTGTGGTGTCTCACTATGGCTTCGATTTGCATTTCTCCAAGGATTGACAACCGTGAGCATCTTTGAATATATTTATTTGGCTTCTGTTTATGCTCTTTGGTGATGTGTCTGTTCAAATCTCTTGCCCATTTAAATTATTTATTTAATAATTTATTTTGAGATGGAGTCTTGCTCTGTCGCCCAGGCTGGAGTGCACTGGTGCAGTCTCAGCTCACTGCAATCTCCACCTCCCGGCTTCAAGCAATTCTCCTACCTCAGCCTCCTGAGTAGCTGGGACTACAGGTGTGTGCCCACACACACACCTGTATTAGTTTGTAATACCCAACTAATTTTTGTATTTTTAGTAGTGATGGTGTTTCACCATGTTGACCAGGCTGGTCTCAAACTCCTGACCTCAAGTGACCCACCTGTTTTGGCCTCCCAAAATGCTGGGATTACAGGCATGAGCCATTGCACCTGGCCTATCTTGCCCATTTTAAAGAAGTAATGAGATTGTTTGTTTTCTTATGATTGAATCTGAAGAGTGATTTCTGGCAGGGCACGGTGCCTCCAATTGTCCTGGCTCTTTTTTTTTGTTTGTGTTTTTTCTTTTCTGACACAGGGTTTAGCTCTGTCACCCAAACTGGAGTGCAGTGGCACCATCTTGGCTCACTGAAGCCTCGACCTCCTGGGCTCAAGTGATCCTCCCTCCTCAGCCTCCTGAGTAGCTGGGAGTATAGGCATACACTGCCACCACCACGCCGAGCTAATTTTTGTATTTTTTGTAGAAACGAAGGGGCGGTTTCACCATGTTGCCCAGGCTGGTCTTGAACTCGGCACCATTTGTTGAAAAGAGTATCTTTTCTCCACACGATTGCCCATATGCTTTTGCAAACAAACAAACAAAAAAGCAGTTATTCATGTATGTGTAGATCTGTTGTTTCTGGATTCCCATTTCTTCCGCATATCTATTGCTCTGTCTCTGTGCCAATGCCACACTGTTTTGATTACTATAGCTTTATAATAAGACTTCACATCGGGTAGCATTGGTCTTCCAATTTTGTTCTTTTTTTCTGAAGTTATTTGTTCTAAGTCTTTTGCATTTTAATCTGAGGTTTAGTGTTAGTCAATTTCTCAAAACAAAAATATATGGCGGGACTTTGTACCAAGTAGTTGCTGAGGAAGTTGTTCTGGACTTCAATCTTGATTATTAACACTTCTACAGTCTTCGTGGTTTGCTAAAGTTTTTCCTACCTTAAACTTAACTCTCTCAACAAACCTGTGACGTAGATGATCATGGTGTAGCTGATGTCACCTACTGTACAATAAGGGAAACTGAGGTTCTGAAAGACAAATGCCTTTCCTTATGGTAACGCTGTTAGTGAGTGGCAGAAACAAGTTTTGAATGCATGTCCTCAGGCTCCAAAACCAGGGCTGTCCTGTAATACCCTGCTCTGAGTAGGGGGTCTCCAATATATTCTTACTATCCCCCAAATTTAATAAACTGGGCAAAGAGGAGCACTCATGGTTGTGGTTACTTTTGAAAAAATCAGTTTTAAAGACGTGCTGGTGTCATGCAAATGTATTTCCGTTGCCCTTATTTGAACGCTTTCCTCTGGCTTCCCTAAAATGTGGGTGTCTGTCTTAATAGAAAAACCATATGCCTTTGTTCCCTTTTAACTTTCTTTCTTGGCAAGAACACAGCTCCAGGGAGGAAAAGGGGGAGGGACAGGGACACATTGCAGAAGGAGGGATTCCGGTACTGAAGTGAGGAAGGACTTCCGAACGGTGAAGGCTGCCAAGCACTGCATTAAAATGCCAAAAAGAACTTTTCCAGCCCGGGAATCCTGAAGTCCCACCACTCCCCAGGGCGGGGGTGGGGTGGGCTAGCTATGGTCTCGAATCTCTCTGTCCTCAAAGGTCATTAGAATTCAGTCGTTTGACCTCTCAAAGTATTCCTCCAGGTCCACAATGACAGGTATATGTTCCAATACTAGCCCACACCCGCAGCAGGACCCATGATAGAGCTGACATACAGAGTACATAGCAGTTGTTTATTTATTTATTTATTTTTATTATTATTTTTGAGACGGAGTCTCCCTCTGTCACCCAGGCTGGAGTGCAGTGGTGTGATCTTGGCTCACTGCAACCTCCACTTCCTGGGTTCAACCGATTCTCCTTCCTCGGCCTCCTGAGTAGTGGGGATTACAGGAATGTGCCACCACACCTGGCTAATTTTTGTATGAACAGTTCTGAAATATTGGTTTGTCTTGTGTCAGGTTCCCTGGAAATAGTTCCTGAGATGGAGATTTGCGTGGAGGAAGGTGGGGGAGGTGCTCTTGGGAACAAAATCATGAGGTGTGCAGGAAGCTGACCAGGCAACGTGGATGCAACAGGGACCTCAGCCTGAAGAGCTGGTCTCTTTGTAACCCCCTCTCATCCAGTCATTAGGTGCTGGCTCCCCCAGGGAAGGGAGAGGGACTGGCTGGCAGCCCACAGTCCTGGCCACTGGAGAAATAAGTTCCTTCATTCTGGAGGGAGTGTGCTTTGGGGTGCAGGTTCCCGCATGTCTACTACAGGGACCGAGATGAGTTCAAGCTCTCCTTTATTCTTCGCTGTTCCATGGGATCAGGCCTCTGATGTCCCCATTTAGAACAGTAGGAACGGGCCAGGCAAGGATGCTCACGCCTGTAATCCCAGCACTTTGGGAGGCCAAAGTGGGTGGATCATGAGGTCAGGAGTTCAAGACCAGCCTGACCAACATGGTGAAACACCATCTCTACTAAAAATACAAAAATTAGCCAGGTGTGGTGGCACACACCTGTAATCCCAAGTACTCAGGAGGCTGAGGCAGGAGAATTGCTTGGACCTGGAGGCGGAGGTTGTGGCAAGCTGAGATTGCACCACTACACTCCAGCCTGGAAGACAGAGCAAGACTCTGTCTCAAAAGAAAAGAACAGCAGGAACACACCTCCAGGAGCCCCTTAGGAGACAGAAAGTCCATTATTGGTTCACCCTCGGAAGAGCAGAGTGAAGATGATGTCAATGAAAAATATCAACATCTTGAGTTTCTTTTCTCTCTTTCTCTCTAGCTTTTTTCCTGGGCTTTTGCTTCCATTTTCAGTCCTCAGGACCTCTTTGATGCTGATGAAAGAGAAGGTAATTCTAGAACTTGGTGATTTCTTTCATGTCACCCACGGTGGATGGAAGAATTCCTTGGCAGGCCGGGTGCGTGGCTCACGCCTGTAATCCCAACACTTTGGCAGGCCGAGGCAGGCGGATCACTTGAGGTCAGGAGTTCAAGACCAGCCTGGCCAACATGATGAAACCCCATCTCTACTAAAAACACACAAAAAATTAGCCGGGTATGGTGGCGCATGCCTGTAATCCCAGCTACTCGGGAGGCTGAGTCAGGAGAATCTCTTGAAGATACTTGGGAAGCTGAGACAGAAGGCGGAGGTTGCAGGAGCCAAGATTGTGCCACAGCACTCCAGCCTGGGTGACAGAGTGAAATTCCATCTCAAAAAAAAAAGAAAAAAGAAAAAGAAAAAGAAAAAGGGAAAAAGAGATGAAAATATTTCCTTGGCTGATTCGTTGACCAGATAACTGATTAGTCCCGCCCCAAGAAAAAAAGGCCCCGCCCTCCCTCGCTCCTCCACTACGGAAGATTATGCTTCTTCCTCCACTTACACGATCAGGAAGCTTCTGGAAAGAAGAAGAAATGCTGCCCAGAGTGCCCAACCCTGAGGGACAAGCTTCGCCTGGGTCCCAGCGGAGGAAGGGGTCTCGGGGGTTGGGAGGGGGCGGTGGTCGTGATAGTGATCCTAAGAGAGTAAGCTTGTGACGGGGGAGTGTTTGGGAGGAGGAGACATATTCCCACTTTTACATGTTCCTTTAGCAACTACTCGTGGCACGCTTCCCATAGGGCAGCAAGCGCCAGCCCCACCCTGCAGTGACATGTAATCCTGTGTTAAATGCTGTGATGGGGCAGGTAGAGGCTGCAGTGGAGAAAGCGCCCAGGGCAGACAGCAAGGTGGGGATCAGGGAGTCAGCAATGACCTGGGGGACGAGAGGGTGGCTAAGCTGAGACCTGGAAGAGGAGGAATTGAGGGAGAAAGGGGCGGAGTTGAGATTGCAGGGAAGAGTCTGGGCCAGGGGAATGGCACCTGCCACGGCCACAGGCCGGTGACAGTCTCAGAGCTTCAAGGAAGGCACAACGTTCTGCGTGGCTCAAAGGCAGAGGGCTGAGGAAGCCAAGGGGCAGAGGAGGGCAGAGCTGGCCGGGTGGGCGGGGCCTGAGAAGAGAGAAACCGCTGGTGCCCCACCAAGACCACCACAACCACCGAGACCACCAAGGCGAGGGACATCCCCAGGAAGAACTGGAGGTCCTGGGAGTGAGTCAATTATCAACTGAGACAAAGCCAAGAGCAGCCCCTTTGGGAATTTCCCAGAGCGACACCCCATCTCCCCTAGCCCCAGAACGTCTGGCGGCAGCAGCAGCAGCAGCGTGGGGGCTCTCTTTCTGAACACGCCTCCCCATTACGGCGTGGCTAGGCTGCTCACCTCTCTTTGCCTAAGTATCACTTTTCTCCTAATTACCCTATTTAACTTTTCCCACTCTTTCCCCCGCCCCTCGCTGTTTCTCTCCATGGCCCTTATCACCATTCTCCCCCCAGCATTTTACTCGACTGCCTGGCATTGTCCATCTCCTCTCACTTGTGTATGTGGTTTTTTTTGCTCGTTTGGTTGGTGGTGGTTGTTTTTTTTTGAGACGGAGTCTCACTGTGTTGCCCAGGCTGAGTGCAGTGACGCCATCTCAGCTCACTGCAACCTTCGTCTCCCAGGTTCAAGGAATTCTCCTGCCTCAGCCTCCTGAATAGCTGGGATTACAGGTTCGTGCCACCATGCCCGGCTAAATTTTGTATTTTCAGAAGAGACGGGGTTTCACCATGTTGGTTAGGCTGGTCTCGAATTCCTGACTTTGTGATCTGCCCACCTTAGCCTCTCAAAGTGCTGTGATTACAGGCATGAGCCACCTCTCCTGGCTATGTTTATTTTTTATTTTTATTTTTATTTACCACCCTATCCCGGGATCCTAAATGCCAAACCTGGTAAGTATTTATGGAATAGAAAACTAACAATCGCTTTTTTTTTTTTTTTTTTTAGACAGAGTCTCACTTTGTCATCCAGGCCAGAGGGCAGCGGTGTGATATTGGCTCACTGCAACCTCCATCTTCTGGGTTCAAAAGATTCTTGTGCCTCAGCCTCCCAGGTAGCTGGGATTACAGGCACCCTCCACTGCTCCTGGCTAATTTTTGTATTTTTAGTAGAGATGAGGTTTCGCCATGTTGGCCTGGCTGGTCTTGAACTCCTGACTTCAAGGGATCCACCCACCTCGGCCTGCATAGGTGCTGGAATTACAGAGGTGAGCCCCTGTGCCTGGCCGATCTCTCCTGTTTAATACTTAACAATGCACCAGACTCAGCCTTCACATTTTGCAAGCATTCTCTCGTTTATCCACACAACCGCTCCCATCTTACAGATAAGTAAACTGAGGCCAAGGGACACACTAAAAAGTTGTTCCAAATCCACATCTACTAAGTGGCAGAGCCGGGGTTCAAGCCCTTAGATTTGGCATGTGCAGTTGCTGAGTTCCCTCTGGAGAACGGCTTTAGCATCTCCAAGAATAGACATGTGTTTTTACATCCCTCCTGCCCTGCGCACAAGCACATATTTCAAAAAACAAATTCCAACAACTCCATGTTCACATTCAGAGGGCAGATTTGCCAGAGTGGTGGCACTGGCGGTTATTGGCAGAAACCTCCAACTCACAGACGTGGGCCATGAGTGTGCTGGTGAATCTGTTGAGTGGAACTCCTGAGACGGGAATGCACCTTCCCACGGCCTGTGTGGGGTGGCTCCCGGGCTAGCCCAGGAAGCCTGTTAACTCCCGCATCCTTCCTGAGTTCAGAATGAGCCTCAACGCCAAGAATCTAGGAGAGCCAGATGGGAGGCTGCCGGTGGGGGAAACTGACAGAGAAAACGTGTTTCCTCCCTGGGGGCCCACTCTCACCACCATGCAAATAAACCACATGGACAGACAGAGGGACGCTGACTAGGGCCCTGTATCCTCCCACCCCGCAGCTGCCCCGGGAGGGTGCTGGGTGTGCTCTCATCTCACGAACGGGGGGTCCTGAGGCTGAGAGGTCAGGGACCTGCTCTGAACCCTACAGTCTCAGGGCTCCGGGGACGGGGAACTCCAGTCCAGGACACCAGCCCCCAAAGCCTTGTTCTGTCCACTATTCGTTTGGGAAAGGCTGTTGCCCAGAGAGGGTGAGACGCTGCTGGCCAGGCTGCTGTCCATCTCGAGCTCTGATACATCTCTTCAAATCACTCCTGAAGCTGCGCCTCCAGCTCATTCATCCGAGTGGGGAGAAGGCAGATTTCAGCACAGGCTCCAGGGCAGCTCCCCAACCTTTTCCCCCGTCAGCCAACGTCTCCCAATTCTGAGTGACTTTTGTTGGTTTCCTGGGGGGAGAAAAGGATGATACCGATGACTGTGTCTTTCACTTCCCCGACCCCGCCCAGTGTCCTTTTAAAATTCGGAAATTTTATTAAATCCCTCAGCTCAGCTTCATTCTATGCTTTCTGTGGTTTAACTCTCCCTGGGTCTTTTTGCTTAGGGTTTGGCTTTTGGTTTTTTCTCTTTAAACGTGAGAGTCTCTCTCTTCTTCTTTTTTTTTTTTTCCTCTGTTGTTTCTTAAATGAGCCTAGTACTAACATTTCCTGCTTTTGTTTTGAGACAGAGTCTCTGTTGCCCAGGTTGGAGCGCAGTGGTGCAATCTCGGCTCACTGCAGCCTCCGCCTCCTGGGTTCAAGTGATTCTCATGCCTCAGCCTCCCCAGTAGCTGAGGTTACAGGGGTGGGCCACTACATCCGGCTAATTTTTGTATTTTTACTAGAGACGGGGTTTCACCTTGTTGCCCAAGCCGGTCTTGAACTCCTGACCTCAGGTGATCCTCCCACCTCGGCCTCCCAAATGCTGGGATTTCAGCTGTGAGCCACCACACCCAGCCTATATTTCCTTGATTTTTTTTTTTCTGTCACCCAGGCTGGAGTGCAGTGGTATGATCTCGGCTCACTGCAACCTCTGCCTCCCAGGTTCAAGTGATTCTCGTGCCTCAGCCTCCCGAATAGCTGGAACTACAGGCGCCCATCACCACTCTCAGCTAATTTTTGTATTTTTAGTAGAGAGGGGTTTTTGCCATGTTGGCCAGGCTGGTCTTGGTGATCGGCCTCCCAAAGTGCTGGGATTGCAGGCGTAAGCCACCGAGGCCAGCCCCAAGTACTAACATCTCCAATATTTGCTATGGACAGGCCTTGAATACTGGGCAGAAAGTCCACACTGACTTGGCATCCGTCCAGTGGATCCCTCTGAGCTCGAGCCTCCAATATGCATCTGGGTCTCCTGGGCCTGCTTTCCCTCTCCTTGCAGTCTTGCCCTTCTATGATCCCACCTCTGGCCATTAGCCCCTGTCAGAGAAGGCCTTTACGTCTCACCTGTCCAAGCTGGTACCCTTCTCATTACCCAAAGCAAGTTCCCCTGGCCCGTGAAGCCTTTTCTGACCACTGTATCCTGAGCACTTTCCCACTCCTGCCTCCTGAAAAGTTACTGCCTGCCTCACTGATCTGGTGGCACAATGTGACCCTCTACAATTATCTTGAGAAAGACTACATTAATTGCGAAGACATGAATAGCACTTTAGAAAAATTAACTATCCTGGGGCCCGGCGCGGTGGCTCACGCCTGTAATCCCAGCACTTTGGGAGGCCGAGGCGGGCGGATCATGAGGTCAGGAGTTCGAGACCAGCCTGACCAACATGTTGAAACCCCATCTCTACTAAAAATATAAAAATTAGCCGGGCGTGGTTGTGCGCGCCTGTAATCCCAGCTACTGGAGGAGGCTGAGGCAGGAGAATTGTTTGAACTCAGGAAGTGGAGGTTACAGTGAGCCGAGATCGCACCACTGCACTCCAGCCTGGTGACAGAGTGAGACTCTGTCTCCAAAAAAAAAAAAGAAAAATTAACTACCCCACCACCCTCCATCCTGGTCCCTCCCCACCCCCAGCCACCCCAAGCGAATTCATTCTGAGACTGCTTGGGGGTGCAGCCAGGCAGCCCCCTCCCCTGCCTGCTTGATCCTGCCCGCTGAGGAAGGAATGCTGCCACACGTTTCAGCGTCTCTGGGGTGAGAGCTCACTCGACTCGGCCCCGAGAGCCCTGCAGAGCCCGGGGCCACCTCCTTTTCACAGGTGAAGGCACCAAGGCGCGGAGAAGTTACTGCGAGTCACCTCAGGTCACAGAGCTGGTAAGAAAGAGAGTGAAATTGGAACTCGGGTCTTCTGACATGTCTAGCTGTTCTGGGAAAAACGCTGGGGGCGTTTGACTTCCCTAAACCTCACCCCCGAGTGCCTGTCTCTGCAGAGCTGAGGTTAGCTAAAGAGCTGTTGCAATCCCTCGTTGTTCGCCGACCAGCCAAGCCTGGGTTCCCATCCTCAGCTTGATATGTGCCCTCGGTGGCAGCCCCTCAAAACGCGTCTGTGGGTCTGTGTCCACTGGAGTGAGTCACTAACCATCTGCCAGGTGTCACCTCACCTTTAGCGCAGGGCGGTGGGAAGCTTGTTTTCTTTGGCTGGCATTAAACAGCCACCTCTGACACGTGGTTGGATGCGGGACATTCGTGGTGTCAAAGGCAGACAGACCCACAGGAAAAATAGATGTGTAGCATGCAAATCTCCTGGGCCAAGAACCGGCTTCTCCTTCAGACTCCTGGGGCTGGCAGGGATGTCACCTGCTTCAAGGAGACAGATGGGGACATGCTGGGGAGCTCATGCTTGGTGGCTCGTGGGAGCAGTGGGAATGCCTAGCTGAGCTGTGTGGGTGTGACCTGGGATGGCAGCAGAGGCCCGGGAAGCCTGGGCCCCAGCTCACACTTCTCCTGTGAAACTCTCATCTGCTAGTCAGCACTGCTGCTCGGGGACTGTCCTTTCGGACAGTCCATGCTGAAATCCCAACCCCAGTGGGCGGGCGGGTATGCCTGGATGATTAATAGCCGAAGCTGCATGCTGGTGTCGCCATGCTCTCCTGGGACTTCTTCATTTCAATGCTGGGCAGTGTGGAGGAAACTTCTTAGAACACTAGAGTGTAGGAAGGCTTTGGGCTCCAGCCGGGGGTCCTGCCCCGCTCCAGCAGCAGCCTCCCAGAGGGTCAACTAGGATGCTGTTAGAGCTTTAAGAACACCAGTGTCAGCTGGGCACTGTGGCTCACGCCTGTATTCCTAGCACTTTGAGAGGCTGAGGTGGGAGGATCACCTGAGGTCAGGAGTTCGAAACCAACCTGATCAATATAGAGAAACCTCCGTCTCTACTGAAAATACAAAATTAGCCAGGCCTGGTGGCACATGCCTGTAGTCCCAGCTACTCAGGAGGCTGAGGCAGGAGAATCGCTTGAACCTGAGAAACAGACGTTGCAGTGAGCCGAGATCGAGTCATTGCACTCCAGCCCTGACAAGAGCGAAGCTCCTCCTCAAAAAAAAAAAAAAAAAAGAAAACAGAAAAAGAACACCAGTTCACCAGTTTCAGCCAGGTGCCGCGGCTCACGTCTGTAATCCCAGCACTTTGGGAGGCCAAGGCAGGTGGATCTCTTAAGCTCGTGAGTTTGAAACCAGCCTAGCTTACACATTGAAAGAAACCGCATCTATACAAAAAAAATACAAAAATTAGCTGGAGTGGTGGTGTGCACCTTCAGTCCCAGCTACGCAGGAGGGCTGAGGTTGGGAAGATGATGTGAGCCCAGGAGGCAGAGGTTGCAGTGAGCTAAGACGTCACCTCTGCACTCCCGCCTGGGCAACGAAGTTGTTTCAAAACAATTTTGTCTTAAAATGAACAAAACCAAACCAAACAAAAAAAACACCCGTTTCTTTTCACTTAATGCTACATATTGATTTCAATGTATTTAAGGATATACTTATACATCAAACTCATGATTGTATTATTTAGGAGAAGGCTGAATTCAAATAAACTCAGCAAATAGCAACAGTACAGGCCACAGGTGGATATGGTGAAACTGACAGGGAAATTAGAACATTTGGAGTTTGGGAAACGCTTTCTTGGAGAATCCAATATTCATGCCAAAAATATCAACGGAGCCTCGCTCTAGCTGAGCAGATGGTAGAGATCTCTCTGAAACAGCGTTAGCCCATTTCCAAGCTTCTGACACATATGAAATCTAGATTGGTTGGAATGAGAGGTTTTTTTGTGTGTTGGTTTGTTATAATCAAGACTATACCACGTAGTGGGCTCTTGGGTATAGAGAGAGAATGTTAAAAAGAAAAGAGAAGTACAACTCTGGACATTTTTGTACAAAGTGCATCTATGGTCTTTTTTGAGCTTTTTGCTTAAAAATATGGTGTGTTAGGCCGCGCATGGTGGCTCACGCCTGTAATCCCAACACTTTGGGAGGATGAGATGGGTGGATCAAGAGGTCAGAAGTTCGAGACCAGCCTGGCCAACATGGTGAAACCCCATCTCTACTAAAAATACAAAAATTAGCTGAGCTTGGTGGCAGACGCCTGTAATCCCAGCTACTCGGGAGGCTGAGGCAGGAGAACTGCTTGAACCTGGGAAGTGGAGGTTGCAGTGAGCCGAGATCACGCCACTGCACTCCAGCCTAGGTGACAGAGGGAGACTCCATCTCAAAAAAAAAAAAAAGAGAGAGAAAGAAAAAGAAAAAGAGTATGGTGTTTTAAATAGCTAAAACGATAGTGTGAATATATGTTTCTCTGCTTGGCTTTATGAATCAAACATTCATTTATTTGGGTTTTTCCCTTATATGTGAGGTGCATCAGGTACAGAGTCCTCATCTGGGCATGAATTAGAATTGAGACAGTTAGGCAGGAAGGAGTCCCTAGAGAAGCTCCAACCCGCTGGCTCCCTGGGAGGAATGAGCACTTGGGCGGAGCCATGGAAGTTCATGCCATGTACATTGGGGAGAAGCCTGGCCTCGTCTTTTCCTGGGTGGAACCTGGGATTCCACCTGCCAGGCAGGAAACACACTAGCGGGACCCTGGCTTTGTGGAGGGTCCCTCTTTCCCTTTTTTTCCTTTTTGCCCAATCAGTCCTATCATTCTCACCCTTCAAATTGTCTGTGAGCCTAATATTTTGTGGCCGTGTGACAAGGACCCAGTTCTTAGCTGAACTAAGGAGAAAGTCCTACAACAGAATCACCTGGGAAGCTTGTTAAAATGCAGAATTCCTCCCAGGATTCTGACCCAGCCAGTCTGGTCCGTGTAAGGTCAGTCTAGAGCAGGCCTGGGAATATGCATTTTTTAAATTTTATTTTTTGAGATGGTGTCTGGCTCTGTTGCCCAGGCTGGAGTTCAATGGCGCGATCTCGGCTCACTGCAACCTCCGCCTCCTGGGTTCAAGTCATTCTGCTACCTCAACCTCCCGAGTGGCTGGGATTACAGGCGCTTGCCACCACACCTGACTAATTTTTGTATTTTTAGTGGAAACAGGGTTTCATCAAATTGGCCAAGCTGGTCTTGAACTACCAACCTCAGGTGATCCACCCACTTTGGCCTCCCAAAGTGCTGGGATTACAGGCATGAGTCACTGCTCCAGCCAGGCATATGCATTTTAAGAAGCTCCTCCGGTCGACTGATAAAGGCGAGCCTGGACCTCACTTGGAGAAACCTTGATGCGTAGGGGAGAAACATGACTCAGATGTGGACTCCATCCTGAGAAGAGCACAGCCAAGGAGGCAGATGAGACGCCTACAATAACTCACAAAGTAGAAAGTACCCAGTGCAGTAGGAGGGTATGAAATGAAGTGCAAGGCAGCTCTAACGAGGGCAAAACTGCTTCAAATGACATGTCCTTCATGCACTCATGCATTGCTCTGATAATAAGCTTCATTATTTTTTGTCCTTGACTAGTGAGAAGTCGTCCTTTTTTTCTGAGTGGGAGTCTCGCTCTGTCACCCACGCTGGAGTGCAATGGCGCGATCTCCACTCACTGCAACCTCCGCCTCCAGGGTTCAAGCAATTCTCCTGCCTCAGCCTCCCAAGTAGCTGGGATTACACACACCCACCATCACGCTTGGCTAATTTTTATATTTTTAGTAGAGACGGGATTTCACCATATTGGTTAGACTGGTCTCTTGGCCAGACTGGTCTCGAACTCCTGACCTCATGATTCACCCGCCTCAGCCTCTCAAAGTGCTGGGATTACAGGTGTGAGGCACTGTGACCTGACCCCAGGTCTTGGTCATCTTTAAGCTCAGTGTTTAGCACAGAACTAGGACTGCAGTGGGACTGATCCATGGCTGGCGGGAGGGACAGACAGGTGGAGGGAGGGAGAGGAACTTTTTCCAAGGATAGAGTTTTCTTTTTAGATGCTGTTTGTTCATCCAACAAATCTCCGTGAGTTGCATGGGGGGTTTTGTTTTAAGGCAGGTGAGTTGGGGAAGGATGGTCTAAATAGACTTTTTTGGTATTCATTTCTCTCACCACCACCGCCCACCACCCTTGGGTGCTGCAGCTTGACCCTCTGCTTCTGAAGGTTGCATATTTTTGCATGTTGTGTTCCAACCTCCCCAGAATTATTTTTTCACAGTATTACTCCGACATCTAACCGAAGAATCATTTCAATTCTGTAAGATCTTCTCTCCTTTTGTTGAAGGGTAGTGGGGAAAAATTTCCGATTACTTGTCTTAGATATTAGAAGTCAGATGCTAGCGGCAGGAACTAGTGATCTTAAACAGTGTGGCTTTTTGTGAGGTGCTGTGGAAAACAAATACAGCCTCCCAAGAACCCACCCTTTCTGCTTATCAACAGAATCAAGAAACACGTCCAAGGAATACTTGAAGACAGGCTGTGAGCAGCGAAGGCAGGGCCAAGAGTGGAGACATCCTCTCCCTCTGCTTTCAATTCCCCACCACCACTGCTCCTCCGTGTGCTGTGGTTTGAACGTGTCTTCCAAATTTCATGTGTTGGAAACTTGATTCCCAAATTCATGTGTTTATGTTATTTGAAGGTGGGGCCTTTGGGAGGTCATTAGGACCAGATAAGGTCATCAGGGTGGGGTGCCTATGATGGAACTCGTGGCTTTCTAAGAGAGAGACTTGAGCTGAAAGACTCTTGCCCTCTCGCCAAGTGACGTCCTCCTTCGTGATTTTATAATGGGGCACGAAGGCCCTCACCAGACGCTGGCACTGTACTCTTTGATTTCCCAACCTCCAGAACTATGCGTTAAATACATTTCTTTTCTTTATAAATCACCTAACCTGTGGTATTGTTACAGCAGCAGAAAATGGACTGAGACACCCTGATATAAATTCACTTTAAGAAAAAAGGATTAGGCCCATGTGTTAGAAGAATCTGGGGGCTCCTCTGAGAGGATCAGAACCACTAAAGACTTCCCGCACTGGCTCCACGGTCTGACCTAGACCTTGATCTGCCTGGCTCAGCGGGGCTGTTTTGGCAGGGGCGGGGATGGGGTCTGTTCCAGTCCTCCTGACCCATCACTCACTGGCTCGGGGATCTTGGGAAAGACTTGATCTTCTCTGGGCATCTGTTTCTTCATCTGCACCCAGAGCTGCTAGGAAGATGAATGGACTAGGGCATGCAAAATATGCCTGATGAGCTTTGAGAACTACCGCTGGCCTGGGAGAAATTTCAGCTGCATTATTTTTGTGTATTTCTTCTTCTTTAATCTTCTGAGGGACAAACAGAACATTTTAAAAAATGCATTCTTTACTAAATGATCAGCAAACAACTGCAAGGTGCCAGGCTTTCTGCTAGGTGTCAGAAACATATGAATTATAGCAGACTCTATCACAGAATGTCCTGGAACCATGGCAGAGGCTGGGGTATAAATGAGGAACAGCCAGGGAGCCAGGTCCACCAGAGGGGGGAGTACAAGTGCCAACAGGGCTCTTGACCTTCACTGTGCTCTGGACCAGTGGGTGGTCTAGTGAAGTGTGGAACTCTTTTTTAGAACAATGCTTTTAAAAGCATAAGATTGTGAAAGAACCCCATTACATCAAAATGTAATGAATTCTATTGAGACATTTTGAAAAATGAATTTGTAGCTGGTTGCAGTGGCTCATGCATGCAATCCCAGAACTTTGGGAGGCCAAGGTGGGTGGATCTTGAGGTCAGAAGTTCAAGACCAGTCTAGCCAACATGGTGAAACCCTGTCTCTACTAAAATATAAAAATTAGCCAGGCACTGTGGCAGGCACCTGTAATCCCAGCTACTTGGGAGGTTGAGGCAGGAGAATTGCTTGAACCTGGGCAACAGAGGTTGCAGTGAGCCGAGATCACACCACTGCACTCCAGCCTAGGAGATAGAGTGAGACTCTGTCTCAAAAAGAAAAAAAAAAGAAAAAAAAAACCCAGGCTGGGCGCAGTGGCTCATGCCGGTAATCTCAGCACTTTGGGAGGCTGAGGCAGTTGGGAGTTTGAGACCAGCCTGACCAACATGGAGAAACCCCATCTCTAAAAACAACAACAACAACAACAACAAAAACCCAAGAAAAATGAATTTGTAATTTAATAATAGATAGGCTATTCAATTAACACAGTAAATAAGATGTAGAGCAGGCTTAGAAAATACTGCATTTTATTTCTTCTTTTTCTTGTCCCTTTCTGTCTTCTTTCTTTCAGGGATTCCAAATACATGTATATTAGGCTGCCTGATGTTGTCCCACAGCTCACTGATGCTGTTTACTGTTTTCTTTCTGGGGGCTTTTTCCTTCCTATGACTTTTCTCTCCGTGAGCTTCAGTTTGGTTAGTTTCTCTTACTGTATCTTCAACCTCACTAATCTTTTCTGTTACAGTGTTGAATCTACTGTTAGTCCCACCCAGTATGTTTTTCATTGCAGATGTATTTATTTTCTCTAGAAATTTGATTTGAGTCATTTTTATATCTTCCATGTTTCTCCATAACATCTCATGCTTTCCTCTACTGTTTAGACATATATTTTCAGTAGCTGTTTAATATTTTCATCTGCTAATTCTGTCATCTATATCTACTACTATTACATAAATTTTCTTCTCATTATGGATATTTTTCTGCTTATTTGCATAGTTAAAACTCTAAATTTATTTATTTATTTATTGAGATGGAGTCTTGCTTTGTCACCCAGACTGGAGTGCAGTGGCATGATCTTGACTCACTGCAACCTTCGCCTCATGGGTTCAAGAAATTCCCTGCCTCAGACTCCCAAGTAGCTGGGATTACAGGTGCCCACCATCATGCTCAGTTAATTTTTGCACTTTTAGGAGAGACAGGGTTTTAGCCTCTTGGCCAGGCTGGTCTTGAACTCCTGATCTTGTGATCCACCTGCCTCAGCCTCCCAAAGTGCTGGGATTAAAGGCATGAGCTACCATGCCCAGCCTAAAAAAAAATTTGTTTTTAAATTGGTTTATTATTATTCTTATTTTGAGACAGAGTTTCGCTCTTGTTGCCCAGGCTGGAGTGCAATGTTGTGATCTCAGCTCACTACAACCTCCGTCTCCCAGGTTCTAGTGATTCTCCTGTCTCAGCCTCCTGAGTAGCTGGGATTACTCGCATGCACCACCACGCCTGGCTAATTTCGTATTTTTAGTAGAGACAGGGTTTTTCCATGTTGGTCAGGCTGCTCTCGAACTCCTGACCTCAGATGATCCACCCGCCTCAGCCTCCCAAAGTGCTGGGATTACAGGCATGAGCCACCATGCCCGGCCAGTTTATTATTTTTTTAGAGGCAGGGTTTTGCTCTGTTACCTGGGCTAGAGTGCAGTGAAATGATCACAGGTAACTGCAGCCTCAAACTCCTGGGCTCGAGCCATCACAAAGCACTAGGATTATAGGTGTGAGTCACTGCTTCCAGCACATAACTGGAACTCTTTGATTGGATGTCAGACATTGTGAGGTGCTAGATTTGTTTTTATTTTGTATTCTTTAAAATTTTTTTTTGGTGGGGGGGCGGGGTCTCGCTATGTTGCCCAGGCTGGAGTGCGGTGGCTATTCACAGGTGCGATCCTACTACTGATCAGCACGGGAGTTTTGACCTGCTCCATTTCTGACCTGGGCCGGTTCACCCCTCCTTAGGCAACCTGGTGGTCCCCTGCTCCCAGGAGGTCACCATATTGATGCTGAACTTAGTGCGGACACCCAATCGGCATAGCGCACTACAGCCCAGAACTCTTGGACTCAAGAGATCCTCCAGCCTCAGCCTCCCGAGTAGCTGGGACTACAAGCATGCGCCGCTGTGCCCGGCTCTTTTAAATATTTTTGAGCCTTGCTCTGGTATACAGTTAATGAGAGACAATTCAGTCCTCTTGATCAAAGATCAGCAAGTGGGCCAGGTGAGATGGCTCATGCCTGTAATCCCAGGTAATCCTTTTGGGATTACCTGACGTCAGGAGTTCGAGACCAGCCTGGCCAACATGGTGAAATCCCATCTCTACTAAACAAACAAAAAGGTGGGCTCCTGTAGTCCCAGCTACTAGCTACTTCGGAGGCTGAGGTAGGAGAATGGCTTGAACCCGGGAGGCGGAGGTTACAGTGAGCCGAGATCACACCACTGCAGTCCAGCCTGGGCAACAGAGTGAAACTCCATCTCAAAAAAAAAAAAAAAAAGTCAGCAAGCTATAGCCAATAGGCCAAATCTGCCCCCTCCCCACCGCTGTTTTTGGATGGCTCATGAGGTAAGAATGCTTTTTGCATTTTTAAGTAGTTGAAAGTATCAAAAGAATAATATTTTGTAGAAGGTGAAAATTAAATTTTCAGTCTACAAATAACGTTTTATGGAACATAGCCAGTCTTATGCATTTACATATTGTCATCATTTCATGCTACAAGGGCAGTTGAGTTGCTGCAACAGAGACTGTATGTCCTGGAAAGCCGAGAATATTCACTCTCTGGCCCTTCACATATAGTTTCGCTATCCCTGCTTTGGAGGCATATCTTTTTTTTTTTTTTGAGACAGAATTTTGCTCTTGTTGCCCAAACTAGAGTGTAATGGCGTGATCTTGGCTCACTGCAACTTCCGCCTCCCAGGTTCAAGCCATTCTCCTGCCTCAGCCATCCAAGTAGCTGGGATGACAAGCATGTGACACCACGCCCGGCTAATTTTGTATTTTTAGTAAAGACAGGGTTTCTCCATGTTGGTTGGGCTGGTCTTGAACTCCTGACCTTAGGTGATCCGCTCGCCTTGGCCTCGCAACATGCTGGGATTACAGGCGTGAGCCACCACGTCTGGCCTGAAGGCGTATCTTTAAGCACTGTTAAGCAGTACGAGAGCATCCTTTAGTCTAGGGCCAGTTTTCCACTCTACCTGATTCCTCATCAATTATGAGGCTTTCTACTCTAGGTTGGTGGAAGAAGGAACTATTCTTGGGTTGTGAGCTCCAGTTTTTGTTACCTCTCCTCCTCTGTGGTTCTTGAGACAGCGTCTCACTGTGTGGCCCAGACTGGAGTGCAGTGGTATGATCTTGGCTCACTGCAGCCTCCACCTCCCAGGTTCAAGCGATTCTCTTGCCTCAGCTTCCCAAGTAGCTAAGATTACAGACATGTGCCAACACGCCCAGCTAATTTTTGTATTTTTAGTAAAGCTGGGGTTTCACCATGTTGGCCAGGCTGGTCTTGAACTCCCAACCTCAGGTGATCCGCCCGCCTTGGCCTCTCAAAGTGCTGGGATTACAGGCCACCCCGCCCAGCCTCCTCTGGTTCTTTCCCAGCCTCAGGTGGTTTCTTCACAGGCACATGCTGATGATGACTCCGCTGCAGGCTCCCTGGGGGCCCTCTGTGCGTCTCCGGGGCTGGCTGAGCAGCTCTCTCCTTTTCAGTGCTGCCTGTGAATTCCAGCTGCTGGGCCTCCTTCATCAACTCTCTCCACTCCGCACAGATGGACCGGTAGGTCCACCTGGACTGCCCTCGCTCTACAGTGGCCTGGGCACTGTCTGGGCAGCAAACAGTCACTGGGCTCAGCTGGTTAGTTTCCCTTCTCTGTCACTGTCCTGTGCTGCCTGTTGTCTAATGGCTGAAAAGCAGTTTCATCAATGACATCTGGATTTTTTTCTTTTTTTTCAAAAGACGAGGTTTCACCATGTCGGTCAGGCTGGTCTTGACCTCCCAACCTCAGGTGATCCGCCCGCCTTGGCCTCCAAAGTGCTTGGATTACAGGCGTGAGCCACTACGCCCAGCCGACATCTGGATTTTTAGTTGTTAGAGGTGGGAGGATCAATCCAATCTCTGTTAGTCTGTAATTGCAAGAAATCAACTAAGTAATGCATTTTATAAGAGAGGATAAATTTATCTCCATAGCAACAGTAATATAATTTGAAAATATGGCTTTTTTTCTTCTTTTTTTTTTGAGATGAAACCTTGCTCTGTCGCCCAGGCTGGAGAGCAGTGGCATGATCTTAACCTCCTCATCCCGGGTTCAAGCGATTCTCCTGCCTCAGCCTCCCGAGTAGCTGGGACTACAGGTGCACGCCACCACGCCCAGCTAATTTTTTTTTTTTTTTTGATACAGAGTCTTGCTCTGTCACCAGGTACCAGGCTGGAGTGCAGTGGCGATCTCGGCTCACTGCAACCTCCACCTCCCAGGTTCAAGCAATTCTCCTGCCTCAGCCTCCCAGGTAGCTGGGACTACAGGCACCCACCACCAGGCCCAGCTAATTTTTTCTGTATTTTTAGTAGAGACGAGGTTTCACCATGTTGGCCAGGCTGATCTCGATCTCTCGACCTCGTGATCTGCCCGCCTCGGCCTCCCAGAGTGCTGAGATTACAGGCTTGAGCCACCGCGCCCGGCCTAATTTTTGTATTTTTAGTAGAGACAGGATTTCACCATATTGACCAGGCTGATCTTGAACTCCTGACCTCGTGAGCCACCTGCCTCGGCCTCCCAAAGTGCTGGCATTATAGGCCTGAGCCACCACATCTGGCCTATTTATCACTTTTGTTAGTGATAAAGTCACAAGTACTGCTAATTCTATTGGAGTTCATTGACTACATTCAGAATTGTGGGAGATGCTAAATTCCAATTACAGGTTAGTAAAGAAACAAGTTTTTCTCCACATCAGTTTATAAACTTCCTGAATTTTATCCATAGTTCCTTGGGAGTTGACCAGGGCCCCTGCATGAGACCCTTTATGCTAACTTTTCCTTCTTCTGAGTCTCAAAGACTGTTTAATTGGCATTTTCATGGTATAGTTAGTCGTGTTGTGGCATATTCCTGACATAGTCCCATATTTTCTTTTTTTTTGAGTCTCATTCTGTCGCCCAGGCTGGAGTGCAGTGGTATGATCTCGGCTCACTGCAACCTCTGCCGGGTTCAAGTAATTCTCCTGCCTCAGCCTCCTGAGTAGCTGGGATTACAGGCGTGCACCCCTCCCAGCTAATTTTTGTATTTTTTAGTAGAGACAGGGTTTCACCAAGTTGGCCAGGCTGGTCTCGATCTCCTGACCTCAAGTGATCTGCCTGCCTAGGCCTCCCAAAGTGCTGGGATTGCAGGCGTGAGCCATTGCACTGGGCCAAAGTCCCATATTTTCTATAAAAGAAGCCTGAGTTTTTTTCTCTGTGGGGAAAATCATCTCAGTTCTTTTCAGCATAGCATCCAAGCTTTACCATCCCTAAATAGCCTTGTTTATGCTGTTCTCTGGACGAATCAGCGTCTTCACATTCTTTGTGAACTGCAGTCACCAGAACTGGCCTAAAAACTCACCTCTGAGCCTCAGGCAGCGCCTCGTGGCCGTCTTCCTGACGGCACAGCGGCCTTTTCCATACATTCCAGTAGCATGCGGAGTCGTTTCTTAACAGCACTGCTCTTCTGGGTTTGTGTCGTTTATGACAAAAGGTGATCCTTGAGTTGCTTCCTTTCATAATTTTATACTGCTTTTTGTTTCTGTTTTAAAACCAATTCTGTATTTGTTCACTAAAAGGCAAGAAATCCTGGCCAGGTGCGGTGGCTCACACCTGTAATCCCATCACTTTGGGGAGCTGAAGCAGATTGGATCGCTGGAGCCTAGGAGCTCGAGATCAGCCTGGGCAACTCTACGCAATCCCAGCTCTACAAAAACAAACAAATAAACAAAATAGCTGGGCGTGGTGGTGCACACCCGCAGTCCCAGCTACTGGGGAGGCTGAGGTAGGAATAGTTTAAGCCTGGGAGGCTGCAGTGAGCCAGAATCACACCACTGCACTCCAGCCTGGGCAACAGAGCGAGACCCCGTCTCAATTTAAAAAAAAGAAAAAAAAAGGCTGGGCTTGGTGGCTCACTCCTATAATCCCAGCACTTTGGGAGGCCAAGGCGGGCAGATCATGAGGTCAGGAGTTCGAGACCAGCCCGGGCAACACGGTGAAACCCTCGTCTCTACTAAAATACAAAAACTTACCTGGGCATAGTGGCGGATGCCTGTAATCCCAACTACTTGGGAGGCTGAGGCAGCAGAATCACTTGAACCCTGGAGGCGGAGGTTGCAGTGAGCCAAGATTGTGCCATTGCACTCCATCCTTTGTGAGACTCTGTCTCAAAAAAAAAAAAAAAAACTAACTAAAAGTACTGGATTCAATGAGATTTGGCAAATTTAGAGTGGTGCAAGCTCGATCACAATCCAATGTCCCTTACCCCCAGAGGGCCCCCCGTGCATTTCCTCTCCTTTGCCACCCCACAGCAGGCCACCACTAATCTTTTGGCTCCTCTAGATTTGGCTTTTCTGAACATTTCGTGTGAGAGGATTCATAGCTTATGTGATCTCTGTGACTGGCTTCTTTCACTGAGCCTGTGTTCCACGTCAGCATGCACTTCACTCCTACTCACAGAAACAGAGTAGGAGGGAGGTTTCCAGGGTCTGGGGTAGGGAAATGCACAGACATGGGTCGAAGGCTACAAACTTAGTTATCAGCTGACCTAATGTACAGCATGGTGACCACAGTTAATCATAAAGCGCTGTACACTTGAAATTTACCAAGAGAGTAGATCCTAAATACTCTCAACACAACACACACACACACACAGACACACACAGACACATACAGACACACACAGACACACACAGACACACACACACACAGGTTTTTTTTCCAAGACAGAGTTTTGCTTTTGCTCTGTCACCCAGGCTGGAGTGCAATGGCACGATCTCGGCTCACTGCAACCTCCGCCTCCAGGGTTCAAGTGATTCTCCTGCCTCAGCCTCTTGAGTAGCTGGGACTACAGGCACATGCCACCATGCCCGGCTAGTTTTTTGTATTTTAGTAGAGAAAGGGTTTTACCGTGTTGCCTAGGCTGGTCTCGAATTCCTGAGCTCAGGCAATCCGCCTGCTTTGGCCTCCCAAAGTGCTGGGATTACAGGCATGAGCCACCGAGCCCAGCCTATTATTTTTTTTGAGACAGAGTCTTCTCCTGTCACCCAGGCTGGAGTGCAGTGGCATGATCTCAGCTCACTGCAACCTCCACCTCCTGGGTTCAAATGATCCTCCTGCGTCAGCCTCCCAAGTAGCTGGGATTACAGGCACGTGCTACCACGCTCAGCTAATTTTATAGTTTTAGTAGAGATGGGGTTTCACCATGTTGGCCTCAAACTCCTGACCTCAGGTGATTCATCTGTCTTGGAGTCCCAAAGTGCTGGGATTACAGGCGTGAGCCACCATGCCTGGCCTGAACTTTTATACAGAAGTCTTTGTATGAACATATTTTTAATTCTCTTGGGTAGATATCTAGGAATGGAATTACTGGGTTTTGCATTGACATTTATTTTTAAGAAGCCAGTTTTCAAAGTGGCTGCATCAACTTGCATTTCCACCAGCAATGTAAAAGCATTCCTGTTGCCTTCAGTTTTACCTGCCTTGTTTTCAGAACAGTCATCCTTCCTCCACAAATCTGACACAAGCTAGAAGGCAGATTTCCAAAACATAATAATCTTCATACAGCTGGGTAATCTACCCACATGAGTCACCCCACCCCGTCTCCAATCAGAAGGTTCCCGACTTTATTTTTATTTTTTAAAATTTTATTTATTTATTGTGAGACGAAGTCTCACTGTGTCACTCAGGCTGGAGTGCAGTGGCGTGATCTCGGCTCACTGCAACCTCCACTTCCCAGGTTCAAGCAACTCTCCCGCCCCAGCCTCCTGAGTAGCTGGGATTACAGGCACCCGCCATCATGCCTGGGTAATTTTTGCATTTTTGTAGAGACGGGGTTTCATCATGTTGGCCAGGCTGGTCTTGAAATCCTGACCTCAGGAGATCCTCCTGCCTTGGCCTCCCAAAGTGCTGGGATTACAGGAGTGAGCCACCACACCCAGCTGGAATCTTACAGCTTTTAAAGAAACTGTAGGAAGATGTCCAAGCCTTTTAGTTTATGTGGAAAATCTGAGACCTGGGGTAGGGAAGTGACTTGCCCAATGTCACTTGTATGCGCTAGTCAGGGACACAGAGAGTTAGTTCCCTTCCTGGAAGAAACTTTGCCTAAACAGAGGGGGTGTTGGAACGGCAGGAAAAGAGGGGAGTGTTGCAGAAAGGAAGGGGGCTGCCCTGTGGTAAAATCATGAATGCCAGGCTTGGACATCACTCTGTAGGAAAGGAAGGCTTTTGGATAGAACGTGAAATTACCCAATCAGTGTTGTAGTAGGTTAATATGAGAGGGGCAAGATTTGAGTCAGGAGGCCAACTGGGAGCTGGTGAATAGTCTTAGTGCGAAGCGAGGAGGGACGGCCTGGATTTGGAGGTGCTGGCAGAAAGAAGGAGGAAAGAAAACGGAGGATCACCCTGCTATGCTCAATTCGTGGGTAACTGGAGTCTGCGAACTTGGGAAGTGGTCTCAGTAACAGCAATAAGGACGATGAGCGAGAAGTGCGGGTCTGCTGATCCCACACGTGCCCTCCACGGCCCTGGAGCAAAGAGCCTCGCAGGGCGGAGTGCTTCGCTCACTCACTGGCCCATTCCAAGACGGGCCTGACTGTGCATGAGTGTGCAACCCTGGGCAAATGACTTGAGGACTCTAAGCCTCGGTTTCCTCATTTGTACAATGGGAGTAATAACAACGAGGGTTCAGGAGAATTAGCTTGGGGGAGACACTTAAGGGACTCAGACCTGTGCCTGGGGCACAGCAAGCAGTCAGTTCACACCTGCCTTGGTTCCTCTCAGTTCTGTAATGTATTTCTGTCTTCACGTCAAACCTCAGTGGGGGCGCATCCAGCTCAAAGCAGCACTCCTCTGAGACAGACACTGCCTGCTTCAAGCTGGACACTCCGTGTTTGAAGTTTTATATAAGGTGAGAGAGAAATTATCTCTTGGGGTTTGTAATAGTGTTTTACTTATTTATTTATTTTGAGGCGGAGTCCCGCTCTGTGCCCAGGCTGCAGTGCAGTCGCGCCACCTTGGCTCACTGTAACTTCTGAACCTCCCGGGTTCAAGCGATTCTCCTGCCTCAGCCTCCCGAGTAGCTGGGATTACAGGCACACACCACCATGCCTGGCTAATTTTTTTGTACTTTTAGTAGAGAAGGGGTTCCCCCATGTTGGCTAGGCTGGTCTGGAACTCCCAACCTCAGATTATCTGCTTGCCTTGGCCTCCCAAAATGCTGAGAGTACAGGCGTAAGCCACCATGTCCGGCCATGTGATAATGTTTTAAATGTGCTTCAAAAAAACTAGGACACAATCATCCTAGTCTTAAATCAGTCATATCTGAAAAATTATTTAGCTACAATTGCTACAATGTCTCGTGCAGTTTTCAAATGCCACTCATGTGGCCTTGGGGTAATCTCAGATAGGACTCTGGGATTGTCCTAGGAAAAGAAGAGCTGGAACTCCGACCTCCTCTTTGACTAGAACTGCTCCCCTTTAAACTATCTTATATATTGGGTTACTTAAGAAGATGAATATAACTTTACTTGCAGAAAAAGTTCCATTTAAAAAAACTCTTATAACAGAAACTTAATAAATATGCCAGATTGGTCCAGGTGTGGTGGCTCACACCTGTAATCCCAGCTACTCAGGAGGCTGAGTCAGGAGAATTACTTGAACCCAGGAGGTGGAGGATTTCGCCACTGCATTCCAGCCTGGGTGACAGTGCGAGACACCATTTCAAAAAAAAAAAAAATTAATTAATTTAAAAAATAAAAGAAAAAAAGGAAAAGCTACTAATATGCCAGATTGATACTAGCAATTGCTAGACAAATTTATGAAGCATAGTTTCTGAAGGCTAAAGAAGGGAAAAATTTCAGAGGATATAAATATCATACTTTTCAAAAGTGAAATACTGTTATTTTGCATTTTTCTAACTGGTATTGGTACCCATACAAATATTCCAGAATTCTCTTTAGAAAGAGTTGGGGAAAATGCAGACCCAATCTTGGGAAGCATTTCATGCTTACCCCTATCTGTTTAGTAAGCAAACTATTTCACAAAAGAACCACATTCCATGAAAAGTATGTTTGTTGTGGCTTAAACACAATCATTTCCTCTGTAAAGTCTGATTCAGATAAAGCATCTTAGGAAATTCAAAAGCACTTAGTTTGTACACAACTGAATGTCATATTACTTTCTGAATTCCATAAAAGTACTTTCAAAATTCATTCTACCATGTTAGACTATGCTTTTAAACCCAAATATATGTTGTTATATAGTGGCTTTTACTGCCCAGTAGATGTCAAATTCAGTTATTTCTTGCATTTAAAAAAATTTAATTTCTTTTTCTTTTTTGTCTTGAGATAGTCTCACTCTGTTGCCTAGGTTGGAGTGCAGCAATGCAATCTTGGCTCACTGCAACCTCCGCCTCCCAGGTTCAAGTGAATCTTGTCTCTCAGCTTCATGGGTAGCTGATTACAGATGTACGTCACTGTGCCCAGATAATTTTTTTGTACTTTTGGTAGAGATGGGGTTTCACCGTGTTGGCTAGTGATATGGCTTGGCTGTGTCCCCACCCAAATCTCATCTTGAATTGTAACTGTCCCAATTCCCACGTGTTGTGGGAAGAACCTGGTGGGTGATGATTGAATTATGGGGGCAGGTTTTTCCTGTGCTGTTCTCATGATAGTGAATCATTTGATCTGATGGTTTTAAAAATGGAGTTTCCCTGCACAAGCTCTCGTTTTGCCTGCTGCCATCCATGTGAGACGTGCCTTGTCCCTCCTTGCCTTCCACCATGATTGTGAGGCCTCTGCAGCCATCTGGAACTGTAAGTCCGTAAAACTACTTTCTTTTGTAAATTGCCCAGTCTCGGGTATGTCTTTACCAGCAGCATGAAAATGGACTAATACAGTAAACTGGTACCAGTAGAGTGCAGTGCTGCTGGAAAGATACCTGCAAATGTGGAAGTGACTTTGGAACTGGGTAACAGCAAGAGATTGGAACAGTTTGGAGGGCTCGGACAAAGAAAAATATGGGAAAGTTTGGAACTCCCTAGAGGCTTGTTGATAATGATATGGACAATGCAATCCAGGCTGAGGTGGTCTCAGATAGAAATGAGGAACTTTTCGGAACGGGAGCAAAGGTGACTCTTGTTACATTTTAGCAAAGAGACTAGTGGCATTTTGTCTCTGCTCTAGAGATCTGTGGAACTTTGAACTTGAGAGAGATGATTTAGAGTATCTGGTGGAAGAAATTTCTAAGCAGCAAAGCAAAGGTGACTTGGGTGCTGTTAAAGGCATTCAGTTTTAGAAGGGAAACAGCATAAAAGTTTGGAAAATTTGCAGCCTGACAATGGAATAGAAAAGAAAATCCTATTTTCTGAGGAGAAATTAAAGCCAGCTGCAGAAATTTGCATAAGTAACAAGGAGCCAAATGTTAATCACCAAGACAATGGGGAAAATGTCTCCAGGGCATGTCAGAGACCTTTGGGGCAGACCCTCCTGTCACAGGCCCAGAGGTTTAGGAGGAAAAAAATGGTTTCATGGGCTGGGCCCAGGGTTCCTCTGCTGTGTGCAGTCTAGTGACTTGGTGCCCTGCGTCCCTGCCACTCCAGCTGTGACTAAAAGGGCCAAGGTACAGATTGGGCTGTTGTTTCAGAGGGTGGAAACCCCAAGCCTTGGCAGCTTCCATGTGATGGTGGGCCTGCAGGTGCACAGAAGTCAAGAATTAAGGTTTGGGAACCTCTGCTTAGATTTCAGAGGATGTATGGAAACACTTGAATGCCCAGGCAGGAGTTTGCTGCAGGGACGGGGCCTTCATGGACAACCTCTGCTAGGGCAGTGTGAAAGGGAAATGTGGGTTTGGAGTCCCCACACAGAGTCCCTGCTGGGACACTGCCTAGTGGAGCTGTAAGAAGAGGGCCACCATCCTCCAGACCCCAGAATGGTGGCACCATGTGCCTGGAAAAGCTGCAAACACTCAACATCAGCCCACAAAGGCAGCCAGAAGGGGGCTACACTCTGCAAAGCCACAGGGGTGGAGCTGCCCAAGGCCATGGGAGCCTACCTCTTGTATCATTGTGACCTGGATGTAAGACATGAAGTCAAAGGAAGTCATTTTGGAGCTTTAAAATTTGATTTCCCCACTGGATTTCCGACTTGTATACGCCCTGTAGCCCCTTTGTTTTGGTCAATTTCTCCCATTTGGAATGGCCGTATTTACTCAATACCTGTACCGTCATTGTATTTAGGAAGTAATTAGCTTGCTTCTGGTTTTACAGATTCATAGGCAGAAGGGACTTGCCTTGTCTCAAATGAGACTTTGGACTGTGGACTTTTGAGTTAATGCTGAAATGACTTAAGACTTTGGGGGACTGCTGAGAAGGCATGATTGGTTTTGAAATGTGTGGACATGAAATTTAGGAGGGGCCAGGGGCGGAATGATATGGTTTGGCTGTGTCCCCACCCAAATCTTATCTTGAATTATAACTCCCACAGTTCTCACATGCCTTGAGAGGAACCCAGTGGGAGGTGATTAAATTATAGAGGTGGGTCTTTTTTTTTTTTTTTTTTAAGGTAGAGTCTCGCTCTGTTGCCCAGGCTGGAGTGCAGTGGCACAATCACAGCTCACTGCAACCTCTGCCTCCCAGGTTCAAGCAATTCTCATACCTCAGCCTCCTGAGTAGCTGGGATTACAGGATCACACCAAGGTTAATTTTTGTATTTTTAGTAGAGATGGGTTTCACCATGTTGGCCAGGCTGTCTCGAACTCCTGACCTCATGATCTGCCCGTCTCAGCCACCCAAAGTGCTGGGATTACAGCATGAGCCACTGCACCTGGCCAAGTTTTATATTTTTAGCTAAGACAGGGTTTCTCCATGTTGGCCAAGCTGGTCTTGAACTCCTGACCTCAGATGATCCGCCCACCTTGGCCTACCAAAGTGCTGAAATTACAGATAGATGTGAGCCACTGCACATGGCCTTCTTTTTTTTTTTTTTTTGAAATGGAGTCTGCTCTGTTGTCCAGGTTGGAGTGCAGTGGCGTGATCTCGGCTCACTGCAACCTCTGCCTCCCGGGTTCAAGTGATTCTCCTGCCTCAGCCTCCAGAGTAGCTGAGATTACAGGCATGCGCCACCATGCCCGGCTAATTTTTGTACCGTGCTGGTCAGGTTGGTCGCGAACTCCTGACCTCATAATTATTAAAAACGCATGCTTTGAATGAAGAGAACCCCCTAACAGGCTTTGTGTGAGCAACATGGCTCTTTATTCACCTGGGTGCTAGTGGGCTAAGGCTGAAAAGGACATTAGCAAAGGGCAGTGGGACAGGAGTTGGTTTTATAGGTTTGGGGCGGGCAGTGGAAAGTTACAGGATAAG
>CAUYQU010061500.1:0-54885 GCA_963574635.1 Cheracebus regulus
ATATATATATATATATAAAGGAAAAGATGTTAAGAGCAAAGCATGTAAATATATATGTGTCTCTCATCAGATGTTTTCTCAGCCCTACCATGTGCTGTGGGAACCAAGAGATGGGGGAGTCTTTAAAAAGCCTGTCTCTGCTGAGATAAGGGGAAGGATTACTATGAATGGTAGTCATGGTACGAGTAACTCACTTTTGACCACTTGCTGTGTGCCTAGTCCAAATTCTTTACATGTTTCAAGTCATTGATTCTTCACAATAACCCTTTTGAGGTAGTGGCCGTCATTCCTACTTTGCAGAAAAGGAGACTGAGGCCCAGAGAGGTTCGGGAACTTGCATCATATTATGTAGCTGGTCAAGGATAGAAATGGGCTTTGAACTTGGGCACTCAAGCCTCATTCTGGGCTATAATGGAAGCAGGTTAAGGGTTTCAGGAGATGGAGGCCCAACCTCAGTTGTCTGGCATGGTCTGTCTGTCCCCTGCTTCCCGCTCCAGCCTTCTGGTCACTCAGGGTCTGGGTACTTGCAGTGCCCCCTGCCTAGAGTGCGTCCCCACAGCCCCACCCACTGACTACTCTGTCTTGTGATCATTTGTAAAGATGGAAATGTGTAATTGACTTAGTTATTTGCTTCTTTGTTGTGCATCTCCCCCACTATCGTGCAAGGTTTTGAGAAACAAGACCCATCAGCATTGCTCACTGTTGAATGTCCAACCGCTGACAGCCGGTGTCCTCGAGCAGCTGCTTAGAATATACCTACTTGAATGAGTGAAGGAGGCTGAGCTGCATCTGCCTACAGGGCAGGGAGCTTTTGAGCTGTCATGGAAGGGTAGAAGGGGTTTCAGCAGGAAGAACTGGTAGAATGGAGAGCATATCCTGGAAAGAGGAAGGGAAGTCCATTCTCACGCTGCTGATAAAGACATACCCAAGACTGGGTAATTTATAAAGGAAAAATGTTTAATGGACTCACAGTTCCATGTGGCTGGGGAGGCCTCACAATCATGACGGAAGACGACGGAAGAGCAACGTGATGTCTTACATGGCAGCAGGCAAGAGAACATGTGCAGGGGAACTGCCCTTTATAAAACCATCAGATCTTGTGAGACCTATTCACTAGCATGAGAACAGCATGGAAAAGACCAGCCCCCATGATTCAGTTACATCCCTCTGAGACATTCCCATGACATATGGGAATTATGGGAGCTACAGTTCAAGATGAGATTTGGGTGGAGACACAGCCAAACCATATCTGAAGGATGGGGTGTGTTGGAGAAGCATGTAGTGGTCTATCTGGGAGGAATCCTGTGGTATGTCTTGAGCAGGGTTTCTCAACTCCCAGCATTGTTGAAATGTATGGACTAGATTTTGTTGTGGGTTCCTGTCCTGTGCATTATGAGATGTTTAGTAGCATCTCCACCCTCTATCCACTGAATTCCAGCAGCACCACACACTTCCCAGTGGGACACCCCAAAATGTCTCTAGACATTGTCACATGTCAAAATCATCCCTGGTCTGATGGGATTACAGCCACTGGTCCAGTAGGACCAGTGAGATACGGCTGAAAGAGGCCAGGCACAGTGGTTCAGGCCTGTAATCCCAGTACTTGGGGAGGCTGAGGCAGGTGGATCACTTGAGGTCAGGAGTTCGAGACCGGTCTGGCCAACATGATGAAACCTCATCTCTATTAAAAATACAGAATATTAGCTAGGCGTGGTGGCAGGCATCTGTAATCCTGGTTTGCTCAGGAGGCTGAGGCAGGAGAGTTGTTTGAACCTGGGAGGTGGAGGTTGCATTGAGCCGAGATTGTGCCACTGCACTCCAGCCTGGGTGACAGATCAAGACTCCATCTCAAAAAAAAAAAACAAAAAAAAAGATACAGCTGGAAGAGCTTTGGGCTCTTTTTAGGCCCAAGTGCTAGAATGAGTGGGGATCCATTGATGTCTTAATCTTTTTCTTCACCAAATATTATCTAATGCCTGCCATGTGCCAGACTGAATAATGCAAGCTGCTGATATGCTAGAAAGGGAATGCAAATGTCGGTCTGCCCTGGAGCTTTCAGAGTGGTGGCTCTGTAGCCAGGAATTTGATGATCTGGTTAAGGGGTTAGGAAGAGACATAATAACAGCAACTGCCTGAGATGGACTGGAGTAGGGAGAGCTGCAGGGAGCCATCCTGGCAGCCCCCTTTTCCCAGGTGGGAATGATAAAAACCTGGATCAAGAGTAGGTGGTGGTGGGAATGTGAAGGTGGGACTGCTGCAGGGGTGTTGTAGACGTGGAATGCTGCAGCTTGGCTGGCTACATGCACAGGATGATACTCGATCCTAAGATCTATAGATTGGTGGACTAGGGATGATGGTGGCAGAATTACTGAGATCTAGGGAAGGAGCCAGTCTTAAGGAAAGATGTGCAGCCATAGAAAAGCATGAGTTTGTGTCCTTTGCAGGGACGTGGATGAAGCTGGAAGACATTCTCAGCAAACTAACCCAGGAACAGAAAACCATACACTATATGTTCTCACTCATAAGCAGGTGTTAAGCAACGAGAACACATGGACACATGGAGGGGAACATTATACAGCAGGGCCTGTTGGTAGGGTCGGGGGTAAGGGGAGGGAACACGTTAGGACAAATACCTAATACACGCAGGGCTTAAAACTTAAATGATGTGTTGATAGGTGCACCAGGCCACCATGGCACATGTATACCTATGTAACAAACCTGCACGTTCTGCACATGTATCCCAAAACTTAAAGAAAAATAATAATTGAAAAAAAAAGGATGATGGACTTGCCTGTGGAAGGTTGCATTTAAGATCCTGATGGGACAAGCTGGGAGCTTGGAGGTGTCCAGAAAAACAAACATCCTAATACTATGTTGTACTCATTTTAAAGTTAATTCTGTGGCTTTCTAGTCAGATGGAGAAACACAATCCCCTAATATTCTCAATTCATGTATTATTTTGAATCAGATTAACAGGAGCCAAAACCTTGAATTCATAAATATTCTTACTATATAATGATGGGATGTTGTCATGAGAGCCTTGCTAATCAGACTGCTTGATCACTATCTTACCTTTTTAACTCTGTCTTCCAAAAGGCTAGATTTAGAAAATGTGACTTTTCTTACAAAAATGAAGTTAAGAAAGCTATTTATCATTGCATTCTACCTTGAAATATTTGAAGTTGCATCCAAGTAACAGGTTTAGCACATCGTGAAGGCACAAATTTTTATAATGTTGGGTATTAAGTATTACCTAACAAGGTGGCTGGCCCCGAGGCCTTTTCCCAGTTGGGTGTTGAAACCAGTGATTCATTTGCTTTTGGGCGCGCATTTATTATAGTTAGTCATTGATCAACTGGTAATAGCGAAAGAATCAATGAAATTTCTAATTCTTGGTATATATTAAAAAGTCAGCTTTCAATAACATTGACAAATATGCCTAAAAGGGCTAATAAACATGAGAGGGGAAATATATTAGCAGAGACGAATCCAAGAAAACATTTAGTTCATGATTTTAAAAGTTCAATGGTAAAGAGCAATTGCAATTTGAACATCTGTCTTTCAGGTGGGATAGTGGCACATAAACAGGCTCATAGGAAAGATTAATGGTAAAGCATGTGTGAATTCTTCCAGGTTTTTAGGATTCTTCTCTGTATGCAGTTGCTTTGCACCTGATAATGTTTAAAGAAAACCTACAGGCCTTTTCTGTCCTTAGTTTGATATTACCCAAAATTCACTGTATATTTATCCCTCAGTTTTGAAATCTGGTTTCCGTGACAGTCTTTTATAATTTAGCTGAAATGTGGAAGTGGCCAGATTTTGTTATTCTCTATACAACAGGTAAATCTGATTTCTAAGGTCAGTTTTTCATTTAAAAGTATTTCAAAGTTAATTTTACAATTCAATTTAGAAAATTATGGCAACTCAGGGTGGATGCGGTGGCTCATGCCTGTAATCCCAGCCCCTTGGGAGGCCAAGGCGGGCTGATCACTTGATCTCAGGAGTTCTAGACCAGCCTGGCCAACATGGCAAAACCCATTCTCTACCACAAATACAAAAAAGTAACTGGGCATGGTGACATGCACCTGTGATCCCAGTTACTCGAGAGGCTGACACAGGAGGATCGCTTGAGCCCTGGAGGTGGAAGTTGCAGTGAACCGGGATCATACCACTGCACTCCAACCTGGGTGACTGCACTGGACTGCACTCCAACTCTTTAAGTTTTTTAACCCAGTTAAAAAAAAAATTATGGTAACTCATTAACTTATTTTTCTGGCTTCTTGTTTGGATAGACCTAGGCATTCCTAGCTTGGATACTGTCTTCTCTATAGTAATTTCACCTCTCCTTAAATGTGGGAGAGTGATGTCTGTGGCAGAATATGCAGAGTTGGGGGCCTGGGTTGCCTCTCAGTGTTTGTAGATCTCAGTCAATGTATTTTCCTTTGCTGGGTCTCCTCTTCCTCACCTCTAAGCAAAATGGAAGGATTACCATAGATAAGGTCTTATCACTGCAGATGCCAACGGCAGCAAGGTGGTAAATTGGGCTAGGTGGGGACTGTGGCAAATTTGAGAGCACAAGCCCCATGTAAAGGCACAACCACTATGCAGACTCAGAGAGTCACTAGCACACTTCATTTGGGTCTGATGTGGCCAGATTTTCCAAGAGAATCCAGAAAGCCAGGTATATATATGAAACTCATGAATTAAAAATGTTGGCAACAAATTCAGAAGTGTATAAATGCTGCTTGGGCCCAAAGCATATACCTGCTAGCCAGATCTCATCCACAGATGTCGAGTTTGTCATCTCTGAAAGAGATCACGACGGAGCAGTCACAGAAGACGGATGTCTGGGCCCCAGCCTGTGCCTCAAATCAACCCTGTGCTGTTGGCAGGGACCCTGAACATCACGGCCGACCAGGAAAAAGCTCTGGGTCTTGCCATCATTGTCTTTGTGTACAGTCAGCCAATTTATCAAGACGTTCCATTTGAAGGAAACTTTTTTGGAGATAAAAATATGGGTATCAAGGTGGATAACTTGGGGGCAGCCCAGAGCATGTTCCGTCTTCTTCATGGCTCTCTCCACTCCAGGCCACCCAGCCCAGCAACACTGAGGTTCTGAATAGCTCTTGGGTAGAAGTTGCTGGGTCTTTATTGTGTGCTCTTGAACTTGAGACCTGCCTAAGACCCACCTCCCTTCCCCGCCACTACCCAGGCCTCAGCATCTCCCACTTGGTTTAATGAAAGGCTGGTTAACGTAACTCTGAGAGTCCCTCCAGCACCGCCAATTTCTACTACATAGGTGGGAAAAAGTGGGCTTCTGTGAGTTAAGCTTTCTAATCTCACCAAGATGAGCCTTATTCAGTGGCCTTATTCGGTGCAATACTGGAAGGTTAGGTGCAGATGTGAAATTAACTGAGATAAGTATGTGAGGCTAGCCCTCAGATTTGCATTATCATCCATAGCAGAGTCTCAGCTGAGCCCAGTGATCTCACCTCCAGATGTTCATGCCCTGTGTGATTCCCTGCCCTTAAGGTGGGCTGGCCTAGTGATGTGATTGTAATGAGCAGAACACAGCAAAAGTGATGGGAGTTACTTCCATCGTGATGTTATATAAGATTGTACCTTCCATTTGCTAGCAGACCCTCTGCCTTGTCTGGTTTAATAAAGCAGGTTTTCATGTTGCAAGCTGCCATATTGGAGAGGCCCATATGGCAGGGAACTGAGGGCAGCCTCCAGCCAGCAGCCAGTGAGGAACTGAAGCCATCAGTCCTACAACCTACAAGGAGCTGAATCCCGCTAACTATATAAGTGAGCTTGGAAACAGATCCTGCCCCGTGTGAGTCTCTGAGAGACTTGGAGCAGAGGACCAGCTAAACCATGCCAGACTCCCACAAAGGCTATGAGATAATCAATGTGGGTTGTTTGAAGCTGATACATTTGTGGTAGTTTGTTACACAGCAGTAGACAGCTAAATTACCTTCTCTATGAATCTGTTAAAAAAATTAACATTGAAAAAGTTAAATTTGCTGGCCATGCACAGTGGCTCACATCTGTAATCCCAGCACTTTGGGAGGCCAAGGTGGGTGGATCACAAGGTCAGGAGTTCAAGACCAACCTGCCAACATAGTGAAACCTCATCTCTACTAAAAATAAAAAAACTAGCTGGATGTGGTGGCACACACCTGTAGTCCCAGCTACTCGGGAGGCTGAGGTGGGAGAATCGCTTGAACCCAGGAGGCAGTGAGCCGACACCATACCATGGCACACCAGCCTGGGTGACAGAGTGAGACTCCACCTCAAAAAAAAAAAAGTTAAATTGATTCTGGACATTCTTATTCATAACAGATTTAGGTGTTTTAGTTAAATAAATATGTTTTTACCAGGTATTTAACCCTAAATACCTTATAGGTATTATCCAGAGCATTGTGTCAATTGTTTCCAAAGTTTATAATCTTGTTTTGATACCATCTGGGTCAGAAATGAGATCTTAACTTAATCAGCACTTTAATTCCTTCCACACATATTTGTCTCAAAATTTGACCTTGGTCTTATCATAGTCATCAGTTAGGGCCTGTGACTGGGTTCTTTTTTAAATCAATTTTTGAAGAAAAAATACAGACTTCTCTGTTGTATACTGGAGAATGTGTGTGTGTGTACGCATGCATGTGTGCTATACACTCATACTTGCTAATGGGTGCTTTTTCCATAAAGTCATGTAAAGATAAATTAGAACTTACTAATTAGTAATGAATTCCCTGATTAACGTATTACTTTTCAAAGAATCTTGACACTGTGTTTTGCAAGGCAATATAAAGGGTGATGACTAGATAGTAATGAATAATACCAAGAAATATTTGGGGCCCAAATTCATAACCTGTACATAGGCAAACACCTAGCAATGACCAGGAAAGTATACAAAACCAAACCAAAACAAAATAAAAAATACACCACCACTCACAACCTGAATGAAACCCCTCTTACTAAGACCAGCTCAGCCGTAGAGATCCCCACACAGGCAGTGCTGAAGGTATTAAGAAGCAGACACCTAGATAGAACAGCAAAGTGGGACTAGCTAGAGGCCAGCAGCCTTCTGAGCTGAGAGCCTCAGGGAGCTGACAACATCCCGGGCTTCCAGGCTGAGGGCCTCTAGCAGATGCTGACCCACGTAGTTATTCTCTCTGAACAGGTGATTATTATTAACAAGCAGGTGTTCTGTGTTTTCTCATAGAACCAAGATAAACTAGGTAGGCAGCTGGTGCCTGCTTACCACTGACACTAGAAAGTATTCTCCACGAGGGAGTCTTAAAGAATTGTTTTAACCGGTGTATAATTTACATATGCTGTTTTGCTACTTCAGAATGCCCCAAGGAGTTTTCCACTTGGGGTGGGGGGCGGGTGGGTTTTCCTTGCTGCTGTTCATAGCAAACAATATATTTTATCATACACTCAGCATTTCTCAGCACCCTCTGAAGTGTTATTTTAGTTTAAGGACACAAAAGTCACTGTGCTGTTTCTCAACCAACGTATATAAGTTGCAGGCCAGTAGAGTTTCTTGGTTAGTTGTAGACTGTTGCTTCCCAAATTTGGATGTGCACCTAAGTCACCCGGGGGCTCAGTAAAATGCAGATCCCAACTCCATGTATCTGGGCTGGGGCCAAAGATACTGCATTGTGAACGTGCTCCCATGCAATGCTAATGTCACATCTAGAGGAACAGGGCTGTGGCCCAGCCCTGCCATCTCTGTGCCATGAGCAACCTGTGGCCTTCTGTTGTCCAGTAACCCTCACCTCATCCCTCTTCGTCAGCCTTGTTGCCAGGCAGTTCTCTCCTTAATTAGCATTGTCAGGCAGGTACCATTTGACTGGGCAGTCTCACGTTTAAGCTTTTTCACTAGGAAAGGTAGGGGGAAAAGCTGGACCTGAGTGTCTTTTTTTTTTTTTTTCCCAGTAATGACAAATACTGTCATACTTAGAGTGCTTTAGGAGTGAAACTCAGTTTATACCTCCTTCCATGGCTCAGGATGCTGAGAGAGTGCTTCCAGAGAAGCTGGACTGTGCCTGGGACAGACACGTGCTTTTTCCTAGAAAGGAGGGTGTTATAAGCTTTCCCTGGCCTTAGTAGATATCACTCAACTAATACTTAGGCACTGTCCTGGGGGTAACCCTGGGCTTTAGTGAAATAATTGTAATGCAAGTATTGTTAAGAATTCATTTTCATCTGAGTGCAGTGGTTCATGCCTGTAATCCCAGCACTTTGGGAGGCCATGGCCGAGGTGGGCAGATCAGTTGAGGTCAGGAGTTCTAGAACAGCTTGGCCAACATGGTGAAACCCCATTTCTACTAAAAATACAAAACTTAGCCAGGTGTGGTGGCGCATGCCTGTAATCTCAGCTACTCAGGAGGCTGAGGCACAAGAATTGCTTAAGCCTGGGAGGCAGAGGTTGCAGTAAGCAGAGATTGCAGCATTGCACTCCAGCCTGGATGACAGAGGGAAACTTTGTCTTAAAAAAAATCACTTTTGTCTGGGTATGGTGGCTCATGCCTGTAATCCCAGCACTTTGGGAGGCTGAGGCAGGAGGATTGCTTGAATATGGGAGGTCAAGGCTGCAGGGAGCCATGATTGTGCCACTGTACTCTAGCTTGGGTGACAAAGCAAGACCCCATCTGTAAAAATAAATTAAAAAAAAAAAAGAATTCATTTTTCATAATGTAAAAAGTTGCCTTTTTAAGGAATGGAGAGGTATACATTTACAAAAATTTCTCCTTCTAGAACTATGCATTGTAAGCTCCAAATATCTTTAATTCAGCCTTGATAAAAAGAAATTATCATGAGACCAAAGACCACCAGCTTCTGTAGCAGGAACCTTAAGAGCATCTAGTTCCTTGTGAGCATGAAGATTCCTGAGTAAACAAAATATCTCATTAAATAGGTAAGGTAGATTGAATATTGATATGTGAACTGTCATTTATTTTAGGTCAAATCTATTTATTTTGTACCTTGTCATCATAAAATTGAGATTCTAAAGTTTTTAGTAAGTAAACAAGTAATAATGAAAGATTTATTTTAATAGCTGCAAGGACTATTGACTTTTTGAAATTCTGACTATTTGTCATAGGAAATGATTTGTTAAAATGTTTGCTGTAGGGAGCGGTTTATAAACTCTTTTTATAGAAGACTGATGTATGCTGCTACCTTGGGGTGCCTGTGATCACCTCCCTTATCTGGTTCTGATTAATTCATCCAGCTTAAATGGCTCTGCATACAGTTCAGAAGTACAAACACAGCTCGAAGCATTCATTGGTGTAAAAAGGTTATGCAAGCAAAATAAATGATTAATAATGTTAAGACACAAAGCAGAATCTCAGTTTTCATGACACAACGTTCAGATGTTTAGGAAATCTTGTCTACTTCTTGACCACTTATCCCTAATGCCTCATTCATAGGGATCTATTACTGTGTAACAAATTACCCTGAAACTTCATTGCTTATAAAGTGAATATGTATCATGTCACAGGATTTTGTCAGAAATTTGGGTATAGCTGAGCTGGGTTCTTCTGCCACAGGGTCTCATAAGGCTTCAGTGAAGGTATCTGTTGGGGCTGTGGTCTCATCTGAAAGCTCGACAGAGGTGTATCCTCTTATGAGCTGACTCACATGGTTGTTGGCAGGATTGGTTCCTCATGAGCTGTTGGCCAGAGGTTTCCTTTCCTTAGCACACTGGCCTCTCTGTAGGGATATTCACAAGATGGCCCCTTTTAATCTCCAGAGCAAGGACTCAGAGAAGGAGAGAGAAAGAAAGAGATAAAAGTCATTGTCTTCTTTTAGCCCACTCGGAAGGAACTCCCATCACTGTATTCCGTTTATTAGAAGCAGGTTGCAGCCCACACTCAAAGGGAATGTGTTGCAAAGGGATGTGAATATCAGGAGGCAGGGATTTGTGGGGGATCTTAGAGTCTTTCTGCCCCACACAATCAGTGCTCAGTGAATGACAGTTGACTCCCTTGGTCCCTGCTGGATGTGCCATATTGCTGTCTTTCTCATGAGATGCACACACCAGGGTTTCATGCAGCCCTTGTTCAGATTGAGTTCCAGCCAGTTGTGATGTGATTGAACACTGTGCTGTAAATCGAGGGCTGGTGGGTTAATGTGTATTTATAATTTTTTTTCCTAAAGTGTGGAGAGGTATTTTTGTTTATTCACTTCTTTTTTTGTTGTTATTGAGACTGAGTCTTGCTGGCTGGAGTGCAGTGGCACCATCTCCACTAACTACAACCTCCACCTCCTGGGTTCAAGCAATTCTCCTGCCTCAGCCTCCCGAGTAGCTGGGATTACAGGAACACTCCACTACGCCCAGTTAATTTTTGTATTTTTTAGTAGAGATGGGATTTCACCCTGTTGGCCAGGCTGGCCTCGAACTCCTGACCTCAGGTGATCCACCCGCCTTACTCTCTCAAAATTCTGGGATTATAGGCATGAGCCACTGTACCTGGCCAGTTTGTTTTTTCTTTAACCCTGAAAAAGGAATTAAGAAGGGAAAGGAGCCTTGAAGCCAGAGTCCACTCTAAGGTGATAGTAAGCTCAGTATGATGTGTGGAAAGTGACCATAGAATTTAAAAAGGTTTTCACTGGCCCTTCCTTGTCATTTAGATCTCAGCTTAAATGTCACCACTTCAGAGAGGACTTTCCAGTCTTATCTGTTTATTTTTATTTAGTTTTGAGGTGGAATCTCTCTGTCACCAGGCTGGAGTGCAGTGGCATGATATCAGCTCACTGCAATCTCCGCCTCCTGGGTTAAAGCATTCCTCTCACCTCAGCCTGCCAAGTAGCCAGGACTACAGGTGTGCACCACCATGTCTGGCTAATTTTTGTATTTTTAGTAGAGACGGTTTCACCACGTTGGCCAGGCTGGTCTCAAACTCCTGACCTCAAGTGATCTGCCCGCTCCGGCCTCCCAAAGTGCTGGGATTACAGGCTTAAGCCACCACACCTGGCCCTGTCTGTCTAATTTAAACTAGCCATTGGCTCACTCTTAATCTGCGTAGTCATTAACACTCTCTGATTTTATTCCCTGCTTGTTTACTAGATTTTCAATCCCCATGAGCACTGGGTGCAGGGACTCATCTGTCTTAGTCACCCTCATATTGCCAGCACCTCTCACAGGGCCTGGCAAACCAAAGGCTCCCCGTATGATACTTACCCAGTAGACAAATGAATCAAACATATGGACGTGAAGTGATTTCAAGGTGCTTTTTGGAAATTACAGTATCATCATGACTTCCAAAGAAAATGCCATTTATTCAGTTAACATGGATTGTACATTAAATAATTATAATTATTATTACTGAGATAGAGTCTCATTATGTCGCCCAGGCTAGAGTGCAGTGACGCAGTCTCGGCTCACTGCAACCTCCACCTCCTAGGTTCAAGTGATTCTCATGCCTCAGCCTCTCAAGTAGCTGAGATTGCAGGTGCTCACCACCACGCCTAGCTAATTTTTGTATTTTTGGTAGAGATGGGATTTCATCATGTTGCCCAGGCTGGTCTTGGACCCCTGACCTCAGGTGATCCACCCGCCTTGGTCCCGCAAAGTACTGGGATTACAGGCATGAGCCACCATGCCTGGCCATACATTACGTTATGAAAAAGGGAAAAAAGATAGCCTCAAGATGACAAGGTAGCTCTGTCCCTGCCTCTACGTGCTAGCGGGTCATTCGGCAAGTTCTGTCGCCTCTCTAGGCCTCACTTTCCTCAGAGGATAAACGAGGGGGCTGCAGACTGGAGGTTGTCACACTGTGCGGTGTTTAGCACCAGATCTGACTCTGGCACCGGAAGTTACAGGTGCTATTCTGTAAGAGCAAGCGGCTTTGCTTGGCATGTTTTTTCAACATTGGTCTGCCATGTGCAATTTTGATTAGAGAAAGGATTCTTTGGCCAAATAATTTTTTTAAAAAGTGAAATCCACAGTGCTTCTGTGCCCATGAATGGCCATTCCAGCTCTGCCTAAGCAGGCGTGAGCGGCAGTTCTGGCAGATAAGAGTAGAAACCCAAGGCCCACAAGCTTTGGCCCCGCAGAGCCAATCGGAAGAGCAAGCAGAATGATTTCAGGTGGCCTAGATCCCTTTCCAGGAACATAAAAAGTCCCCACCCCCAGCCTCACACCTCACGGCTGCCCACATCCTACTGCCTTTGAAATGTTAGCATCGATTTTTGTTTCTTCTCTCTTTTTTTTTTTTTCCCACATTGACTTACTCATTTCAGGATTTCATTTCTGGCATCACATCTCCCACCAGATAGCCAGAGCTTCTGAGCGCCAAGTTTTATAATTAAAATTCTGTCACATCCCCCGAAACGGTGGAAATGATGCCACGAAGCCTCGCAGAAAAGATTTGTAAGCACTTCACCTAGTAATTTAAATATAATACTTCTGGCAGCATTCAATTTTGGGTGTTGTATTCTAATTTAAAGACGGTTATTGAGCACGAATATCCTCTGGGCCGTGTTCTGTTGTGGCTCTGTGCTTCCTTTTGGCCGTCTAGCTTGTCAACAAACGGCTCGATTGTGTGGCTGCAGAAGCCCACGTGGACAGTCCTGGCCTTTGGGTATCACCAGGTCCCAGGCGTAGTTAGTATAAATCAAAACCCTCTAGACTATGACAGGAAAATGGTATGTGTGAACAGCAGCTTATTAAAATGACCTACTTAGTTTAAGAAAAATAGCATATCCACTTGCATGGTGACCTGGTTGCATTTTATGACAGATTTTATAACATTTCTGCTTCTTCCTCTCTCACTCTCTCTCTCTCTCTTTTTTTTTTTTTTTTTTTAAGAAAAGGAAGGGGAATGGAAAGGCCCATTCTACTTCATCCTGGGGACAGACCCACAATTTGGGCTGATGAAGGCCTGGTCCACTGGGGACTGTGACAATGGTGGTGACGAATGGGGACAGGAGATCCGTCTAACTGAGCAGGCTGTCCAGGCCATCAACAAGCTGAACCCCAAACCCAAATTCTTCGTTCTGTGCGGCGACCTCATCCACGCCATGCCTGGTAAGACTCTGGTCATCGCTTGTGACCTTTTCTCCTTTAGCCAGTCATGACCGCATTTGGGCAGGGGAAAAAAAAGGTTTTGTTCCAAAGGCATCTTTGTTCAATCACGGACCATTCTTTCGCTTCATGATTGTTGCAGTATCATTGAACATCAGAAAGTGCACACTCTAGAGTTTGGTGAGATTAATCACAGTAATTAGGCACAGCTACAGTTCTGATGATTTGAGCTTAATATGAAAAATGGAACAGATTCCCACACATCACCTTTCTGCATTTCCAGGGACAGACTTGAACTGTTTCCAGATACTATATCCATAATTATAATCTCTCTTCATTTCCTTTCTTCTTACACTTTTATTTCTCCCTTATTTGTTGGTGCTTTTTTGGTTGCAAGTGACAGAAATCCAACTTAAAATGGGATTCCTTGTTTTTCTTAAAGTATATGTTGCCTCATGGGACTATAAAGTCCCAGAGCTGTCTTGGATTGCAGGTACAGCTGGATCTAGGGGCTCAGCTTGGTTATCAGGACTTGATCTGTCTGTCACTCTGATTGGCCTTCTTCTAGCTTGACCTCATTCACGTTCAGTTTCTCTCTAGATAGTGGCTTTTGGGAGCTCTACATTTGTATCCTTTTGACAGAAACCACAACAGAAAGCAAGTGCCTTATTCTGGGTGGTCCAAAGTCCCAGGCTGGCTGGGTGCAGTGGCTCATTCCTGTAATTTCTGCACTTTGAGAGGCTGAGGCGGGCAGATCACTGGAGCTCAGGAGTTCGAGACCAGCCTGACCGTCATGGTGAAACCCCATCTCTACTAAAAATATAGAAATTAGCCTGGCGTGGTGATGCATGTCTGTAGTCCCAGTTACTCAGGAGGCTAAGGCACAAGAATTGCTTGAACCCGGGATGTGGAGGTAGCGGTGAGCCAAGATTGTGCCACCGCACTCCAGCCTGGGTGAAGGAATGAGACTCCATTTCAAAAAAACAATCAAGCAAAAAACAAAGTCCCAGGCTGACACCCCTCTAGCTCACATGGCCCTCTTCCACCAGGGTATGGGGTCAGCTTTACTGCAACCACATGGTCTGAAGAACAAGATAGTCTCCCCCACAAAAAAGTGAGATGTTAGAAATGCAACAATGACAGATACCTTCTAGAACTCTCTCCCTTTTCATTTTGCTTACTCTAATATCCTTCTCTCCTAGGCAAGGATACAGCCCAGCAAGCAGATATAAGCAAATGGAGAGTGCACCTGTCCCTCAGAGAGGCAAGGGACCTTAGACCATTGCAGAAAACCCAGTAGTGGCTGTGGGTGTCTGTTTGGGGCTAGCTGTACCTTGTAAACCAAGGCTGTGAGTCCCACGATGATGTCTAACTCCTTTAGAAGCTGAGGTACCCTATAGTAAGCCTGGGTGTATCAGTTCCTCCTCATCGTGGCTCTTTTGTCTCGCAGCCCACTTATTCAGAACAAAACCCATAATGAAAATGGTCAGTCACGGTGGCTCACACCTGTAATCCCAGAACTTTGGGAGGCTGAGGTGAATGGATCACTTGAGATTAGGAGTTTGAGACCAGCCTAGCCAACAAGGTCTCTACTAAAAATACAAAAATTAGCCGGTCATGGTGTATGTGCCTGTAGTCCCAGCTACTCAGGAGGCTACGGCAGGAGAATCGGGTGAACCTAGGAGGCGGAGGTTGCAGTGAGCTGAGATCGCGCCGCTGCACTCCAGACTGGGTGACAGAGTGAAACTGTCTCAAAGAAAAAAAAAAAGAAAAAAAAGAAAAAAAAAAAAGAAAGGAAAAATGTGAGAATGGAAAAGGGCAGCACAGAATTGCTCCCTCCAAAGTCTGGAAAGTGCAGGCAGCAAGGAGAACCCTGAGATTGCCCTTGATTCTCTGCTTCCTGGTATTTTACCCAAAGCAGTGAATGTGGACACGCCCATGTCATTGACGCCTACCCGATAGAACACCCACCGGGATGTCCTCCCTGGTGAAGCAGCCATTTTAGAAGGTGGCAGAACTGGCAAAAGGGACATGAAGACAGTAGACAAAGACCTGAATTAGAACTCAAATGGCTGGGACGCCAGCCCATGTCTGCCACTGATGCACTGGGTGAGTGTGGACAGACCCCTCATCTTCTCAAGGCCTCTGACTGAGCAAAGAGCCCATTGACACAGCAAGAATTTAAGCCCTCCAAGTCTGGAGCTATGTAGTACAGGGACAAACAGTTCCATGCTAGAGGGAACATCTTGGCAACTCAGCATAGGAACATGTTCACAATAATGGTCCTGAGTTCTGTTCGGTTGAGAGGTAAACTCTTTCCTGATTGTAAACTTGGCTACCCTTGGTGACTCTTGGCCGAGGGTTTCTGGATTCACAGATTGTACAGTACGGAGAGAGTATAGAGTGCCTCAGCTTCTAGAAGAGTTAGAAATCATAGCAGCCCATGCTGGGCGCAGTGGTTCATCCCTGTAATCCCAGCACTTTGGGAGACCAAAGTAGGTGGGTCACCTGCAGTCAGGAGTTTGAGACCAGCCCTTGCCAACATGGAGAAACTTCACGTCTACTAAAAATACAAAAATCAGCCAGGTGTGGTGGTATGCACCTGTAATCCCAGCTACTCGGAAGGCTGAGGCAGGAGAATCACTTGAATCCAGGAGGGGAAGGTTGCAGTGAGCTGAGATCACGCCACTGTACTCCAGCTTGGGCAGTGGAACAAGACTTGGTTTCTATAAAAAAAAGAAGAAACCATAGCAGCCCTCAGAGCCAGTCTTGGGTAAAACAAGGAAACAGATTGACCAAACAGATGAGTAGATTAATGCGACTTCCACATCCTCTGATTTGCAGTCTGCTGGTTTCACTGGGGTCATATAGCCCTGTGTGTAAATCAGTTAGAGCTCTCACTCTGGACTATACAGTAAGAAAACTTATTTTTTTAAACTCCTTTTACTATCTCTAAACTTCTGCTTTTACTGAACACATGAAAATAAGATTTCAGTTTGGGCATACCTATAATCCCAGTGCTTTGGGAGGCTGAGGTGGGAGGATCACTTGAGGCCTGGAGTTTGAGACCAGCCTGGCCCACGTGGTGAAACCCTGTCTCTACTAAAAGGTATAAAAATCAGCTGGGCGTAGTGGCAGTTGTCTGCAACCCCAGGAGACTGAGGCACGAGAATCGCTTGAATTCCAGAGGCAGAGGTTGCAGTGAGCTGAGATTGCACCATTGCACTCCAGCCTGGGTGACAGAGTGTGAGACTCATTCTCAAAAAAAAAAAAAAAAAAAAAAATTAGCCAGGCCTGGTTGTGCATGCCTATAGTCCCAGCTACTAGGGAGGCTGAGATGGGAGGATCACTTGAGTCCAGGAGTTTGAGGCTATAGTGAGCCATGATCATATCACTGAACTCTACAGCCTCCAGGCAACAGAGAGAACCCTGTCTCTAAAAAAAAAAAAAAAAAAAAAAAAAAACAGAAGAAAAGATTTTAAATTTTTCTGTTCAATGGTTTCTTCTCTTTAAAAACAGAATATTATGGGGCTCACTAGAATTATATAACGTGTTTTTGTAGATGTTTATCAACTTGTTCTGAATTCTGTTAACATAGTCATATTTCAAAATCAGATTTAAAAAGATTTTCTTGCAATTACATTGCTTTTTAAGTAACATATACCAAGTATACATTAAAAATTGTAAATTAAAAGATAGGGTTTTTATGATCAACCCTGCCAGTTGGTCAAGACTTTGTAAATGTGAATTGGCAAACTTTTGAATGTGAATTTTACATACAGTGGAACTCAAGCAGAATTTATAATTTGTTCTAAAGTCTTGGACTGTTTTCTGGGGTTTTAATTGAACCAGTGGAAGGGCTGTAACTATTCTGAATATTGTGGTTTGAGATTAAACAGAGCCTTTTAAAACTAGTTACCATTTTTTAACGTGCAGTAAGTGCCTTCCCTCTCATTTAGCTCACATGCAGGGTTAGACACTAGAAAGTAATTATTTGCTTTGACTACCTAGCTCATTCTTCTTGTCAAATGCATATATTAATAGGCAAATAAAATCAGAAAGCATACTTTTAGTTCTGCCATAAATAATATCTTGAGCCTGGCTAGGTGCGTCAGCTCATGCCTGTAATCCCAGCACTTTGGGAGGCCAGGGTGGGTGGATCATCTGTGGTCAGGAGTTCAAGACCAGCATGGCCAACATGGTGAAACCCTGTCTCTACTACAATACAAAACTTAGCCAGGCATGGTGGTGCACACCTGTGATCCCAGCTATTTGGGAGGCTGATCCAGGAGAATCGCTTGAACCCAGAAGGTGGAGGTTGCAATGAGCTGAGATTGCACCTTTGCACTGCAGCCTGCACAACAGAGCAAGACTCCATCTCAAAAAAAAAAAAAAAAGAAAAGAAAGAGAAAGTATCTTGGGCCAAATGGATTTAAGTCGAAAACAGAGAAAGGCCAGGCACAGTGGCTCACGCCTGTAATCCCAGCAATTTGGGAGGCCGAGGTGGGCAGATCACTTGAGGTCAGGAGTTTGAGATCAGCCTGGCCAACATGGTGAAACCCCGTTCCTACTAAAAATACAAAAGTTAGTCTGGCATGGTGGCATGGGCCTGTAATCTCAGCTACTTGGGAGGTTGAGGGAGGAGATCACTTGAACCCAGGAGGTGGAGATTGCAGTGAGCCGAGATTGTGCCACTGCATTCCAGCCTGAGCAACAGAACGAGACTCATCTCAAAACAAAAACAAAAACAAAACAAAACCAGAAATTAGAGAAAGAGAACTTTCAGAGTCATTTTTTTCATGAAAGTAAGAATGTGCTTTTCCATTATAACTATGCATTATAATATTTATCGTCCACAACAATGTCTTGTGTGCAAGCTAAGTGCCAGTTACAATGCTAGATGCTACGGATGTAATAGTGGAAACAAGAGACCAGGTTGTTCTGTGGAGCTAGAGTCTGGGGAGAGAAGCACAGAAACATGATAGGAAGAGGAGTCCTTGGTGCCAAGCCCACAGGAAAAACCGTAAAAGATGCAAGCTTCTTTGTTTCTCATGAAGTCCATTTAGTTTGGAAACACATTTTCGTTTCGCAGGCATCTTTTGGGTTATCTTGGTATTTTCTTCTAAAGCTTTGGTATGGGGTAAGCCCCATTATAAGTAGCAAGAGAAGATCTGTACAGATATTGAGACCCATTGATTTTCATCCTTCACTGTTAATTTAGGGTTACTCTTGTCAGTCCTACTGAAGCTGAGGCATCAACCCACTGGTTTTGTCCCTAGGAGCCTTGTTAGATTTCAGCAATTACGTGTGAAGCTGACAGATCAGAACGTGATGATACCATTAGGGTGCAAGAGATTCCTTTGAGCCTTTAGAACAGTTTGTTACTAACATACACATCCATCCCTGTTTATTAAAAATTGCCATAGCCACACAAAAACAGTTAATACAGGATGAATTCTTCCCTTGGTATTAAGTCTCCTTGAAGAGTTCTTCGTGTATTGACCTGCACGTGGGCATCTATTCCATGACTTAGTTTCAGTTGATGATTTAGCCCTGGGAACTCTGCTGTTCTGTAAGGGGAGGGACGCCTGCTTTAGTATTTGTATTCATCTGTTTTCACGCTGCTGATAAAGACATATTCGAGACTGAGTAATTTATAAACAAAAAGATATTTAATTGCCTCATAGATCCACGTGGCTGGGGAGGCCTCACAATCATGGTGGAAGGTGAAAGGCACATCTTTTTGTTTGTTTGTTTTTTGAGATGGAGTCCTGCTCTGTCACCCAGGCTGGAGTGCAGTGGCACGATATTGGCTCACTGCAGACTCCGCCTCCCGGGTTCCAGGGATTCTCCTGCCTCAGCCTTCTGAGTAGCTGGGACTACAGGTGCACGCCACCACACCTGGCTAATTTTTGTATTTTTAGTAGAGACAGAGTTTCACCATGAGGATGATGTCGATCTTCTGACCTCGTGATCCACCTGCCTTGACCTTGCAAAGTGCTGGGATTACAGGTGTGAGTCACCGCGCCTGGCCAAAGGCACATATTAAATGGTGGCGGATGAGAGCAGAGAGCTTGTGCAGGAAAACTCCCCTTTACAAAACCATCAGATCTCGTGAGACTTATTCACAATCTTGAGAATGCCACAAGAAAGACCTACCCCTGATTAAGTTACCTCCCACCAGGTCCCTTCCATAACATGTGGGAATTGGGGGAGCTACAATTCAAGATGAGATTTGGGTGGGGCCACAGCAAAACCCTATCAGGATTATTCCAAAGGATGGTATGTTAGTTTCCTGTTCCTGCTGTCACAAACTACCACCAACTTAGTGGAATCAAACAGTCCCGGAGGTCAGAAGTCCAGCAAGAGCCTGCAGTGATGTTTTCCTTCTAGAGGTTCCAGCTTCTAGAGGCCAACTGCATTTCTTGGCTCATGCTCCTTCTTCCATCTTCAAAGCCAGCAGCATTGCACCTTTTCTCCTCTCTGACCTCTGCTCCATACTCTCATATTCCGTTACTCTTATTCTCCTGCTTTCCTCTTGTAGAGACCCTGGTGATTATATCAGGTCCATCTAGATAACCCAGGATAATCTTTCCATCTCAAGATCTTTAACATAATCCCATCTGCAAATTTCCCTTTTGCCGTAGAGGTAGCGTATCTGTAAGTTCCAGGAGTTAGGATGTCGAACATCTTCGGAGGGACATTGTTCAGCCTGCTGCAGATGGCAGGGACTGGAATTCAGGGTCTGTTATCTGCCAGGAACTGTGTTACTAGCTCATCTACTCATTACAGTCTTGCAAAGGAGGTGTCATTGCTATTTCCATTTTAATTGATGGGGAAACTGGCTCAGAGCAGCGAAATGCTTTTCCCAAGGCCACTCAGCTTGTAAACGGGGAACTCTTGTTCATCTGTTTCCAAACCTCATGGGCTTTGTCCTGCAGCCTGGATGGTTAGACAGAGGGTGATGCCCAGAGCAGCAGATGGAGTTGTTAGAGACGTAGAATCTCTGCCCTACCCAGACCTGGTGGATCTGAATCGGGATTTTAATAAGATTCCCAGATGAGTCTATGGACAGAGAGTTTCAAGAAGCACTTATAGATTGAACATCCCTAGTCTGAAAATCCAAAATGCTTCAAAATGTGAAACTTTTTGAGCACTGCCGTGACACCACAGTGGAAAATTCTATACCTTTGGCCCCAAGCATTTTGGATAAGAGCTGCTCAACCTGTAATAGTGATGATGAAGATGATGGCAACACTGCAGGAAAAGTGCTCGTAGATGACACGGTGAAAATGTATGTCTTAGTCTGTTTTCTGTTGCTTATAATGGAATACCTGGAACTGGGTCATTTATAAGAAATGAAATTTATTTCTTTCAGTTATGGAGGCTGAGAAGTCTAAGGTCAAGGGGCTGCATCGGCTGAGGGCCTTCTTACTGCCAGGGACTCTCTGCAGAGTCTCAAAGTGATACAGGGCATCACATGGGGAGGGGGCGGAGTCTGTTAACTCGTCTCTCCTCTTCTTAAAAAGCCACCAGGCCAGGTGCAGTGGCTCACATCTATAATCCCAGCACTTTGGGAGGCCAAGGCAGGTGGATCGCTTGAGCTCAGGAGTTTGAGACTAGCCTAGGAAACATATTGAAACCCTGTCTGTACAAAAAGTAGAAAATTAGCCAGGTGATACACATCTGTAGTCCCAGCTACGTGGGAGACTGAGGCAACAGGATTGTGTGAATCTGGAAGGCCAGAGCTTCAGTGAGCCATGATCATGCCACCGCACTCCCGCTTGGGTTCATTAATCCGTGAATGGATTAATCCGTTCATGAGGGCAGGGCCCTCATGATCCAACCCCCTCTTAAAAGCCCCACCTCTCCACTGGGTGCAGTGGCTCACATCTGTAATCCCAGCACTTTGGGAGGTGGAGGCGGGTAGATCAGAAGGTCAGGAGATGGAGACCATCCTGGCCAACATGATGAAACCCTGTCTCTGCTAAAAACAGAAAAAAATTAGCTGGGTGTGGTGGCTCACACCTGTAATCCCAGCTACTTGGGAGACTGAGGCAGAATTGTTTAATCTGGGAGGCTGAGATTGTAGTGAGTTGAGATCATGAGATCATGCCAATGAACTCCATTGGGTGACAGAGTGAGACTCCCTCTCAAGAAAAAAAAAAGTCCCACCTCTCAGTACTGCCACACTGGGGATTACATTTCAACATGAGTTTTGGAGGGCACAAATGTTTAAACTATAGCAATGTGTGAGGAGCTATTGAAGGACTAGAGCAGCATGCATTCATAACAGATCAAGAAATTGTGTCAGTTAATAACAGAGACTTCTAAAACAAAAACCCTTGATAATAAGGCAGATGACTCTGGAGGGAGTCAAGTGATTCTCCTGCGTGAGTATCCTCAGTAGCTGGGATTACAGGCGCCTGCCACCGTACCTGGCTAATATTTGTAATTTCAGTAGAAGTGGGTTTTCACCATGTTGGCCAGGCTGGTATTGAACTCCTGACATCAAGTGATCCGCTTGCCTTGGCCTCCCAAAGTGCTGGGATTATAGGCATGAGTCACGGTACCCAGCCTGGTGGAAACATTTTTAAAAAACCATCCAACAGAATGCCTCCTCATCCCTGGCAGCCTCACTTTCTGGTCCCTCAGCTGCTTCTGATGTTTCTTCTCACCTGAAAAAATAAAATACAGTGCACAGGAGCCTTTCAGTCAGAACGCAGCGTTGTGGGTGGAGACTGCTGCCCTCATCTGTTGCTGCTGTTGTTGAACAGCTGAGGCAGGTATTCTGATGATGCCACTGTGCTGCTTAGTTTCCTTGGGCATGTTATTTTCTCATTGTGTTGATGGTGTGCTGTATTTTTGGCTGTTAAAGACTTAGGTGTGAATAAGGGTAACAAAATGATTGTTTACTTGTAGCATGTAAATTCAGGGTCAGGAGTCATGGTGATGCCAAACAACCATAGATTGTTCACATGGGTGGCTGAGACAGGCACTTTTAATTTTGTTATCTATTTATTTTTATTATTTTTGAGGCAGAGCCTCACTCTGTCACCCAGGCTAAGTGTACTGTCATGATCTTGCCACAGTGCAACCTCCACCTCCTGGATTCAAGCAATTCTCATGCCTCAGACTCTTGAGTAGCTGGAATTACAGGTGTGTGCCACCACGCCTGGCTAATTTTTGGATTTTTTATAGAGATGGGGTTTCACCATGTTGGCCAGGCTGATCTCAAACTCCTGGCCACAAGCGATCTGCTCACCTCGGCTTCCCCAAGTGTTGGGGTTACAGGCATGAACCACCACACTGAGTCACGGCCACTTTTTAATGTACTAAATGTAATCTTGTGTGTATGCAAGTGGTTTGTGAACATTCCTTTTAACTGGTAAAAATAATGGTGTATATCAAGAGAACCATTATTCCTTTAGACTTATGTGCTCAGCATTTAAAGGGAAATGCTTTACATTTGTCGGTTTTCTTTTGGTTTTTACACAACACTTTGAATAAAGCAGGATGACCTCTTCTTACAGGACTTCCAGAATAGCACTTTGATGTTCAGGAAAACAGCCACACATGTACACTTTAAAAGGGTCTTTATGCAGAATGTTTGGGAGAGCTACAATGGTTCTTTCATTTGGGTGGTGCACTTGTACATAATCCCTTAGCTGCCATCTCAAAGTTCAGAAACCTCTGAAAACTGAGAGTTTTTTCTTAAGTTTGAAGCTAACTCAGCTGGTGGCAAAACTGCCTTCAAGTGACATGAGGCTATTTGTGGTCTTTATTGATCCCAATATTTAGTGAGCATATTCATATGTTTTGCTAACAAAATATTACTGGGTTTCATTATGGGGCACTGCCCGAGTCCCAGCTCGAAGCATTATTTAATATGTGATCTGTGCCCTGTCTTACCATTCTAAAGTTAGAAAAACTTGGAATTTCAAAGGAGATCTGGCCTGGGGGGTTTGGGGTAAGAGCTTATGGATCTGCAAAGTTGATACTTTGGGATTTATAGATGAAGAAGCCTTTCATCACTAAAAGCAGAAGGCTTTTCTGATTTAATGTAGTTCCCAAGTTAACTTTAGCACATCCATTGCTCAGTAACTGCATTTTCAAAAGTTAAAAGGGTCCCAGATGTCTTATATTTGAATTTTGGAGACCATTCCTGTTAAGACCAAAGAGACTTAATATGAAAATGGAATTGAATTTAGAAATGATTCCAACAAATGGAGGAGAGGGAGCATGCACAAAAGTGATATCTGCTATAGATAAAGCAGAATAATCCACTTAGGTAGAAAAGTCTTAACTTCAAGGTAAAGAAGGGCTGGACTTGTGTAGATATGGCTGCAAAAAGCTGGAGCGGAGAGGAAGCAAATCGGTAGAGTGTGGTTAAGAATGGGAGATGCTATGGAATGGAAAGTAGAATTACTGATGAAAGGAGCTAGGCTTTTCTATCAGGAAAAAGCCCCACTGAGACCTGAAAAGTTCTAATTCATCTAGTTTGGTAGCTATTCTCTTTAAATTAGATGTCAAGGGCTAGACCAAGGTCCCCATAAGAGTAGCCATGGCCAAATGACCATCAAGACTCTTTCCTCACTAGGAGATTTTTTTTTTTTGAGACACAGTCTTGTTCTGTTGTCCAGGCTGCAATGCAGTGGCGTGATCTCAGCTCAGCTCACTGCAACCTCTGTATCCTGGGTTCAAGCAGTTCTCCTGCCTCAGCCTCTCGAGTAGTTGCAATTACAGGTGTGTACCACCACGCCTAGCTCATTTTTGTATTTTTAGTAGAGATGGGGTTTCTCCATGTTGGCCAGGCTGGTCTCAAACTCCAGACCTCAGGTGATCCACCTGCCTTGGCCTCCCAAAGTTCTGAAATTACAGATGTGAGCCACTCTGCCTGACCCCCACTGGGAGATTTCCAATTCTGTAATGAATGTATAGAATTAGGAAATAAAGCCATTGAACAAAGATAGAATGCTTTGATGTGCTGGGCTGGAGACAAAGAATAAAGCCCTTTGTCTTTCTGTGGTTCCACAATCCAGCAAGGTTGATACTCATTTTTCTCCAGCTGGACAGTCGCAAACCCATGAACATAATTCTGGTAACAAGACAGGCCATGATAAGCAAAGCCTCGGAGGCATAATTTTGAAAACCAAAGCCAGGATTAAGGCTCTGGCCAGGAAAGGCCTTATCTCATTGCTCCAACCTCCGCAAGTTCTCCTTCCCCAAAGATTAGTTCCAAGTTCCTAAGAGTGTGTGTGTGTGTGTGTGTGTGTGTGTGTCTGTATTGGTGAGTATTTTCATTCAGTGCCCAGTGCAAGGCACGTGGAAGGTATTCAGTGAATGCTGGTCAAATGAATCACTGTATGTTTCCCATGATCTTTAGCAAGAAGACAGCACATGGTAGGCACTCAGTACAAATTTCTGAAATACATGAATAAAAATAGTCAATTCATTTATTTAACAAATCTGTATTGAGTGTCTGCTTTTTACCAGGCACTGTTTTAGATGTTTATGCTGTGGTAGTGAATGAAACAGAAAACTGTGCTTCACTTAGAAATAAGGAATATAGATACATGCAGATACATGGAAACATGAAATTCTTTGTTTTTTGTTGTTGTCATTCTTCTGTAGGATTTAAATGAGGGTAGATAGGGATCTTTTTATTGTTACCTTATTAGATTTTTAAATTCTACAAGTAATATGTACAGACATTCTCCTTGTACATTTAAAATCTATATTTAAAATAAACTTTGACCTTCCCCCAAGTACTTTTCTCCACGTCACTATGGTTAAAACTGTGCATGAATGTAAGCATGCTTTTCTTCTTTCTTTCTTTTCTTTTCCCTCCCTCCCTCCTTCTCTCTCTCTCTCTCTCTCTTTCTCTCTCTCTTTCTCTCTCTCTTTCTCTTCTCCCTCTCTTCCCTTCCCTTCCCTTCCCTTCCCTTCCTTCTCTCTTCTCTCTTCTCTCTTCTTTTTGAGACAGAGTCTCGCTTTGTCACCCAGGCTGGAATGCAGTGGCATGATCTCTGTTCACTCCAACCTTCACCTCCCGTATTCAAACGATTCTCCTGCCTTAGCCTCCCGAGCGGGTGGGATTACAGGTGTGTGCCACCACACCGGCTGATTTTTGCATTTTTAGTAGAGACTGTTTTGCCATGTTTGCCAGGCTGGTCTAGAACTCCTGACCACAGATGATCCACCCATCTTGGCCTCCCAAAGTGCTGGGATTATAGGTGTAAGCCACGGCCCCCCACCCAGCACTCTTTTCTGAAATACAAACATGATCATACTGTGTGCACATTGTTGTGTGATTTGCTTTTTTCTCTTTCATCTGTCTAGAAAATCTTATGTTCATACATAAAGATTTATATGAGGCTTTTAATAACTACATTGCATTCTGTGGATGGGCATTTCATAATTGGTTAATCTTGCAAAAGCTCCAGGTGGGAGTTAACCTGAACAGTGATGCAGAGAGCATCCTCAGATGTGCTATTGTGTAGTCAAGTAAGTATTTCTTTAGACTTGAAGTCAAAGTGGGTTCCCTGGGTTTGTAATTTGCACTGAGGGAACACTGGCCAGTGTCTTAGTAGTTGCTTGGGAAATATCTTCGTAACAAGAAAATGACCAGTGCTTTTCTTCCATGTTGTCTCTTCTTTGTAACTGACAGTCTCCATCCCTGTAATGTAAGCAGTATGTTCCTGTACTGCCCCCAAACATAGATACTCAGAACGTTTCCATTGAGCAGAAATGCTTTTGTTCATAATAAAGTAGGATCTGCTTGTTTTGTTTGGTTTTGTTGTTAAAGAGGCTGTTAAATCATGTTCATTTCTGCAGATGTATCATTAGCCTTGAGTGGTTATGTTTAAGTATCTACTCCAGGCTCCAAGAAATGCCAGGGTTTAAAGACAATTTACCCTATAGTTCAACGCAGAGAATCATAAAAGAGGAGTTCTATGTGTGCAAGAAAGTGATACCTTAGTTGAAATATGACCAGCCTCTGGAATGGGCCAGGGCTGTCTTTGGTCAGATTTTCCAGCAGGCCGTGTGCAGGCCAGATGCTGAGCCGTAACCCGGGAGCAATCAGCCGAGCCCCCTGGCTCCTGCACTCCTTCACATCCATTATGAACCCTGTGAAAGCATCCAGGCAATCAGTGACAATGCCACCCTTCTGGTGAGGCTGATTAAAAGTGGTTGGAACTAATTTACCTTATATGACTAATTAGGGAACTTGGAACATTACTTAAAAAGTTGTTTTCTGATTAGGTGTGTGATCGCCCTTCCACCCCGCCAGCATTTTCCACGTGTGCCCTGGCAGCTGTCAACCCTTTATTCCAAGTCTTGGCGTCTTAACCCATTTCATGCCTTGGATTCCTTCATGAAGTTGCTGAAGCCTCTGGACCCCATCTCAGAATAATGTTTCTAAATACATAAAAAAGTTCCTAGGATTTTCAAGGAAACCAACTCTATTCAAATATGGTTATCAAAATATTTTTTAAATTGTTGGATATAGTAATATTCATGCTTCTGTGTTGGTCTGTTATATAACACAATTTAACAGCAGGGCTAATAACTGCCATAGTTTCAAAATGGCAGTGAGTTTAAGGCTGGGCGCAGTGGCTCATGCCTGTAATCCCAGCACTTTGGGAGGCTGACGCAGGTGGATCACTTAAGGTCAAGAGTTTGAGACCAGGCTGACCATCATGGTGAAACTTCACCTCAACTAAAAATACAAAATTAGCCAGTCGTGGTGGTACATGTCTGTAATCCCAGCTACTTAGGAGGCTGAGGCAGGAGAATTGCTTGAACCCAGGAGGCGGAGGTTGCAGTGAGCCGAGATCATGCCACTGCACTCCAACCTGGGCAACAAGAGCGAGACTTTGTCTCAAAAAAAAAAAAAATATATATATATATAGCAGTGAGTTTAAACCATACTCTGAATTAATCTGCAACAAGTGTGATGTGATGGGGTAAAAAAAAATCCATGTGATTTCTGTTGGTGCAAAATTCAAGGGGGATGTGAATACCTCTGTAATTTCTACTAACTTCATAATAGAAGGAAATGCTAAATATCAGAAGTTCATGAAAAATCTAGTTTTCTTCCCATCCAAGTTCACAGGATGAACCCCAGGTCGCCATGGCCCCAGATTAAGAGCCCACACCCTTGTGCACTTGCACACTTACTCTTGTTCTTTGACTTTTTGGATCTACCTCTTCCTAGTCAACATGTAGATATTGTATTTGACCAAAGTATAAACTCACTGATGGAAACTTTACCTTTGATTAAAGGCCAGAAGCCTTTATTGTAGCTAGGAAAATGTGCATATTTGATTATTCAGTGAAAAGAAGTAGGAGGAGCTCAATAATAGGGACTAGTTAACAGTTGTCTTTTGATGAGGTTAAAAAAACAGAAAAAGCGGCCAAGTGCGGTGGCTCACGCCTGTAATCCCAATACTTTGGGAGACTCAGGTGGGTGGATCACCTGAGGTTAGGAGTTTGAGACCAGCCTGACCAACATGGAGAAACGTGGTCTCTACTAAAAATACAAAATTAGCTGGGCTTTGGGGCACATGCCTGTAATCTCAGCTACTCGGGGACTGAGGCAGGAGAATTGCTTGAATCTGGGAGATAGAGGTTGCAGTGAGCCGAGATTGTGCCACTGCACTCCAGCCTGGGCAACAAGAGGGAAACTCTGTCTGAGAAACAAAAAAGCAAAAAACAAACAAAAAGCATGATCTTTCTGTCTGGTTTCTAGTATTCAGTTCAAAAACTGAAAACTGAGAGAGCCTTGCTTTATTTGTTTATTTGTTCAGTGGAGCATTTGAGGAGGCTTAAAATGAACAAAAACACAGTAGAGAAGAAATATAAGTCAGGATCAAAGAAAATAAAAGTTCATATAGGAAGAGAAGACCAGAGGCTGAAATAGATAGTAAGAACTTATTAATCCTGGTGGTTGATAGAATTCTGTTGACGGTTCGGCCAGAGAGAGTTTGTCAAAGAAGCAAAACCTTATCCATATGTAAGAGGAATACAGCTTTTCCTGGAAAATCTTATTTTAATAGAAAATTTTTATGAAACTTTCCTTCTGGGGTACTAAGTAATACAGTGTCCAGTAGGGCAGTTTCTTTTTTTTTTTTTTTTTTGAGATGGAGTCTCAATTTGTTCCAGGCTGGATTGCAGTGGTGTAATCTCTGCTCACTGCAACCTACCTCCTGGATTCAAGCGATTCTCTTCCCTCAGCCTCCTGAGTAACTGGAACTACAAGTGTGCACCCCCACACCCAGCTAATTTTTGTATTTTTAGTAGAGACAGAGTTTCACCATGCTGGCCAGGCTGGTCTCGAACTCCTGACCTCAGATGATCCTGCCACCTTGGCCTCCCAAATGCTGGGATTACAGGCATGAGCCACCGAGCCCCAGTAGGGCAGTTTCTAGGTGTAGGTTTCTTTACCTGGGTGTGAGCTCCATGAAAGGGCTTCATCCAGCCAGTGGGCCCTGTCAGCTCTGCAAAGTCCAGTGTATTTGCATAGATGCTTGAAGTTGTGGGGATGCTCTGGGGACTGCAGTGGGAGGAAGGTCCATAGCTTTCATCAGATCCATCAAGGACCTGGTGATGGTTCAGTTTAGGTGTCTGCCTGGCTGGGCTAAGAGGTGCCCAGATAGCTAGGAAAACATGATTTTTGAGTGTGTCCATGAGGGTGTTTCTTAAAGAGATTAGTTTTTAAATCAGTAGACTGAGTCAAGAAGATCTGCCTTCACTATCTTGGAAAGGCATCATCCAATGCATTGAGGGTTTGAATAGAACAAAAAGATGGAGGAAGGGTAAATTTGCCTCCTGTTTGAGCTGAGACATCTACCTTCTCCTGCTCTCAAACATTGGCACTTCTGGTTCTCAGGCCTTTAGATTCAAACTGGCACTCACACCATCAGTTCCTCTGATTCTCAGGCCTTTGGATTTAGATTGAATGAAACCCCCGGCTTACATATGGCAGATGGTGTGACGTCTTGGCTCCTGTGATGGTGTGAACCATTTCCCATATTAAGCCTCCTCTTATATATCTGTGTATCTCCTGTAGGTTCCCTGGAGCACATGACTGATACAGGCTCCATGACTCAAAAAGATGAGGACCTCTGAGCAACCATGGAGCCAAAATGATTTGGGATCTGAATGCTCTTGTGTTCTGCTCCTCCCTAGGGATGCTGTCCCTCGTAGCAGTCCATGATTGTAGAGGCTGTTAGGCAGATAACTTATGGCAGTCTGAACAGAGACACCAGACCAGCTCTCTGAGCAGAACAGTACTGGAGCCTGCCTCCACCCTCTGTGCTTCCTTTGGGGTTTTCTGTTTTTGTTTGAGATGAAGTCTCTCTCTGTCCCCAGGCTAGAGTGCAGTGGCATGATCTTGGCTCACTGCAACCTCTGCCTCCTTGGTTCAAGAGATTCTCCTTCCTCAACTCCCAAGTTGCTGGGATTACAGGCACCTGCCACCACACCTGATATGGTTTGGCTTTGTGTCCCCACCCAGATCTCATCTTGAATTTTACTTCCATAATTCCCATATGTGGTGGGATGGACCCAGTGGGAGATAATTGAATCATGAGGCGGTTTCCCCCATACTGTTCTTGTGGTACTGAATAAGTCTCATGAGATCTGATGGTTTTATCAGAGGTTTCTGCTTTTGTGTCTTTTTCATTTTTCTGTTTCCACTGCCATGTAAGAAGAAGTGCCTTCTGCCTCCTGCCATGATTCTGAGGCCTCCCAGCCATGTGGAGCTGTGAGTCCAATTAAACCCCTTTTCCTTCCCAGTCTTGGGTATGTCTTTATCAGCAGCATGAAAACGGACTAATGCAACACCCAGCTATTTTTTTTTGTATGTTTTTGTAGAGATGGGGTTTCACCCTGTTGGCCAGGCTGATCTTGAACTCCTGACCTAAGATGATCCACCTGCCTCGGCCTCCCGTTGGGGTTTTCTGGAGCTAGTGAACACCTTTTGCAGAAGTTTGCGGGATCCCTTGGCAAACCAACGTGCTGTAGACAAAGCAAGTGTCTGTCTAGCTTGTGCTTAGCTGACTGGAATATTTACATCTTCTCTTTCATTGTTGTTTTTGCTCTAAACACTCATTTCCTGGAGTTAGAACATTTTGCCTCCTTGATGGGCCTATTTTCTGCCACTAAATGAAGCACTGAAAAGGAGCATGATCCCAAAGGGGTTCAATTATCAGGTAATTGGTCAAGTGATCAGGATGTGGAATGAAGAAAAATAATGAGAGGTTGGAAAATGGAACATTTGAATGCCAGAATGGCTGACGACATATATTTCGCAAACCCAGAATTTAGAAAGTCACCTGCATGTGTCAAATTCTGTATGGTTTTTCCCCAGTTCCTAAGTGGTGTATTGGAAAGCCATGGTAGGTTCTATTCAATATATATTATTTGGTTTGTATGAAAAATTTACTGTTCCCATCTTTATATATTATTTGAATGAACTACCACTGTCGTCATCCGTAAATATTCTTGTGAAGAAATTTTGTATTGTTCTGCAAGGTAGCACCTTAGGAAATTTCACTTGGATAATATAGCTTTCTTAATTTTTTTATTCTAAAGCACATGAAAGCATATTTTACATCATACCAAAGCCGCCTATTATGTCAGACAGTTAAATCTCTTTTATTAATTGTATCCTAAGCAGGTTAACAGTACGGAGTCAACAGTGAGTTGCTATAAATACCTAGCAGCCAATATAATCAGCTGTAGCTGTTAGATGTGAAATTAAATAAATCTTGTCTAGTAACATGTATAATTTAAAAACTGGTAGAACCTGATGAAGCTTCATCTGTTAGCGGTGTGGTGCTGGATCACTTCCTGAGTAACATTTATGCCTGCAAAGTTTTAGATCAATGAATTTACATACCTCCGTTAATTAGGAAGAGATAATGAACAGCATTAGAGATGGAAGGGATTATGACTCTGTAAATTCTCTAGGACTAGATGAAAGTAAATGTGTTTAATCAAAGGAATAAATCACTTATTTGAGTTCCACTCCAGACTTCTTAGGTCACTGTGTTCCCAGGGCTAGCAGGAACGCGGTTCGTATGACAGATGTGGTTTACAGTGTGACACTCTTCTGTTCTACCAGTCACTGCTCATGACCTTGATGCTGGCAGTTGAGGTCAAGTTGTTGGACTTTAATCATTTGCTCATTTGTTTCTGTGATGGGAACAGAGGGGATCTGCCTATGTGCCTGTCCCTACTTAGTAAGAAACAAATACGGTGTCTATCCTCAGGAAACTTACAGGCTAGTCAGGGGCAGAGTCATGAGGCATCTGGTTACAAACAAAATGCTGGCTCTGAGCATGTGGTACCCAAGAGGGTGGGAGGTGAGTGAGTTAGAGAAGGCTTCCTTGAAACTGGACTAGGGATGGGCGGCCCCCACCAGGCTCATGGTTTATTAAAAAATCAAATCAGGCCAGGCGCAGTGGCTCATACCTGTAATCGCAGCACTTTAGGAAGCCGAGACAGGAGGATCACTTGAGGTCAGGAGTTTGAGACCAGCCCTAGCAACATGGCAAAACCCCAACCCTACAAAAAATATCCAAATTTGTCCAGGCGTGGTGGTTCATGCCTGTAATCCCAGCACTTTGGGAGGACAAGGCGGGCAGATTGCTTGAGCTCAGGAGTTTGAGACCAGCCTGGCCACCGTGGTGAAACCCCTCTCTACAAAAAAATACAAGAATTAGCTGGGCATGGTGGCATGCACCTGTAATCGCACGTACTTGGGGGGCTGAGGCACAAGAATCACTTGAACTTGGGAGGTGGAGTTTGCAGTAAGCTGAGATCTCGCCACTGCACTCCATCCTGGGTGACAGAGCAAGACCCTGTCTCAAAAAGAAAAAAAAACAAAAAAATTCAAATCAAACAATACCAAAAGGTATCCAGAAAAAACTTAATGTTCCTACCACTATTGACCTACTTCTCACAGAAAGCTGCAGTTAATGCTTTTTCATGAAAAATTATAGAAAATTGTCAAGTGTGGGTGCACTTACATATGTAGCGTTTTGTTTAAAAAAAAAAAAAAAAGGCTAGGCATGGTGGCTCACGCCTGTAATCCCAGTGCTTTGGGAGGCTGAGGCTGGTGGATCACGAGGTCAGGAGTTCCAGTCCAGCCTGACCAACATGGCGAAACTCTATCTCTACTAAAAATACAAAAATTAGCTGGGCCTGGTTGTGTGTGCCTGTGATACCAGCTACTCAGGAGGCTGAGGCAAGAGAATCACTTGAACCGGAGGTGGAGGTTGCGGTGAGCCGAGATTGTGCCACTGTACTCCAGCCTGGGCAGCAGAGCAAGACTCCGTCTCAAAAAAGAAAACAAAAAATTGCAAATGAGAGCAAAAAAGACACAACGTTTAAATACCTTGTTGTTGTCCTGGTCTTTCCATAGCAGTATATGCAGATGTGTTTCACTTTCTTCAATGGACAAAATACCAGCGTGTATTAGGTTGGTAATACAAGCAACCTAATACAACCTAAGTAATAAAAGTAATTGCAGTTTTGCCATTACTTTCAATGGCAGAAATTGCAGTTACTTTAGCACCAATTAAATATTTGACGTTCAGACTGTGCCCAAAGTCCCGCCAGAACCAGCAGTGCGGGGCCCCTCCTGGAGTCCATGCGTTTGTGTACATGGGCCACAGTTGAGAACTGGCCTGTGATGTTGGAGGGCTTAAATTCAAATCCTGGCTCTCTTGTTTCCTGGCCAAATAGCTTTGGGCATGTTATCTCATCTCTCTGTAGCTGAATTTCCTTATCTGTAAAATGCAGATAATAATGGTACCCGCTTCATAGGTTTCTCATAAGACTTAAATCTATAAAAGTGCTTAGAAGATTGGCTGGCATTTAATATGGCCCAATAACTATGATTACTTCTGTTTTATTTTTAATAATGACTCTATTGAGATCAAATTTCATACCATGCCACTCATCCATTTTCATTTGTTGGTCTTTTGTGTATTTGCTGAGTTGTATAATGATCACCAAAATCATTATTAAAACATTTTTATCAAGGCAAGGCGTGGTGGATCATGCCTCTAATCCCAGCACTTTGGGAGGCTGTGGCAGGAGGAAAGCCTGAGCCCAGGAGTTGAAGACCACCATGGGCAACTTAGTGAGAACTCATTTCATGTTTTTTTTTGTGATGGAGTTTCACTCTTGTTGCCCAGGCTGGAGTGCAGTGATGCCATCTTGGCTCACCACAGCCTCCACCTCCACCTCCCAGGTTCAAACAGTTCTCCTGTCTCAACCTCCCAAGTAGCTGGAATTACAGGCACCCACCACCACACCTGACCAATTTTTGTATTTTTATAGTAGAGACAGGGTTTCACCGTGTTGGCCAGAGAGGTCTTGAACTCCCATCCTCAAGTGATCCGCCCACCTCGGCCTCCCAAAGTGCTGGGACACTTTGGGACGTCAGCCACTGCATCTGAAACAAGACTTCATTTCTACAAAAAAAAAATTTATTAGCTGGGTGTGGTGGTATGCACCTGTAGTCCCAGCCACTTGGGAGGCTGAGGTGGGAGGATTGCCTGAGCCCAGGAGGTGGAGGTTGCAGTTAGCTGACATTGTGCCACTGCACTCCAGCCTGGAGGAGAGTGGGACCCTGTCTCAAAACTAAACAAACCATTTTTATGAACCCGGAAAGAAACTCCGTCCCTGTTAGCTGTCATTCCCTATCTCCCTTCACCTCCCGCTCCAGCTTTAGGCAGCCACTAATCCACTGTGTGTGTAGATTTGCCTATTCTGGATATTTCATATAAATGGAACCATACAGCATGCAGTACCTTGAGATTGACTTCTTTCACTTACTGTGATGTTTACAGGGTTCATCAGGTTGTAGCTATTGTTGAATAATACTCTACCGTATGGCCATACCGCATTTTATCTACTACTACTAGTTTCTGTTATACTATGAGATACATTCTTAGAAGTAGATTGTTGATTAATTTGAGTCACTTTATTCAAATGATAACATTAAGGAAAATGAAATTTAGACCCTAACCCTGACATATGGCATAACTAGTACAATTTCATATCTGTACGTCCGTTACTAAATAATGTCCCTGGTGATCCAGGAAATCAAATTCACCATCTCCTTGGTGTTACCTTCTTCCCTCAACAAAGAATTAAAAATAAATGAGAGAGTATTTTTAATATGGAAATTTCAGTCCCAGGGAACTAAGCAAAAGAGAGAGACCCAGTTCCCTGCCTTTGGGCAGACCCCAGGCTGTCCTCTCAAATAGCCGAGGATCTGTTTATTTTAAGACTATAACTCTTCTTTCCATTATTCCCATTTTTTAAAAAAGAAATTTACCTTTCCAATGGTGCTGACGCTGTTCACTTTTTTTTTTTTTTTTTTTTTTTTGTAGACAGAGTCTTGCTCTGTCGCCCAGGCTGGAGTACAGCGGTGCGATTTCAGCTCACTGTAACTTCCACCTCCCACGTTCAAGCAATTCTTGTGCCTCCAGAATAGCTGGGATTATAGGCACCCACCACCATGCCTGGCTAATTTTTGTATTTTTAGTAGAGATGAGATGTCACCATGCTGACCAAGTTGGTCTCGAACTTTTGACCTCAAGTGATTCGCCCGCCTCAGCCTCCCAAAATGCTGGGATTATACCATGAGTCACTCTGCCCGGCCCAGATTTTTAATCAAAAATATTTTGTCTGAAGATTAAGCTCAAACTTTTGGAAAATAGGAAGCAATTTTAGTAAATGTAGTTCCATTGCTGGCATCCATAGCTTTCATTTATTTCTGGTTAACTAGTCACTTCACAGGACACTATTTTCCCTGATTGATTTCTTATCATTGGGTAAACCTAAGCGGCCACTAGAAATTAGGAAGAGCTTGTTACTAATGTAAATAATACTATTTATAATAGTATAGAGATGCAAGGATTGCTGTTTCATTATGAAATAATTGTACCTTTATCCCTTTTTGTAGATGAGCAAACTGTCAGGTCAAACAATTTGCGCGGCACCGCCCAGCTGATGGGTAGTGACCCTGTGGTTCCAGCTCATCTTAGAAACTCAGAGCTTTGCCTCTTTTCTTTTCTTTTCTTTTCTTTTCTTTTTTTTTTCAGACAGTCTGGCTCTGTCACCCAGGCTGGAGTGCAGTGGCACAATCTCAGTTCACTGCAACCTCTGCCTCCGGGGTTCAAGCAGTTCTCCTGCCTCAGCCTCCCAAGTAGCTGGGATTACAGGTGCCTTCGACCACACAGCTTGGCCGTTTTTCTACCCCTATTTGCCAACTCACAGGCATCCTAGGGAGAACTCTTATATGCTGTCTTCTGATGGGGTGAGGCTGCATGAAAATTGGGGAAACAGGTACTGAAGGAGAAGACAGGTGTTCCTCACTCAAATTTGATGACAGCTAGCCCAAGATGCCCTTTGCATCTGTACCTACCTGGTATAAAATGGCCTGTCTGTATGTCTCCGTCAGGGCAAAGCCACATGTCTGCAAATGGAAGCGGGAGATGCCTAGTTACAGTGGAGGCTATCCTGCCAGCCCTGGGCCACATCTGTATTATCAGGTTTAGCTTAATAGGATGATGCCGGCCTGGGAATTGCTTCCCTTTGTTTAATAGGCTAGGGCAGCGGTACTCAAAGATGTCACATTTTAAAACTTTACTTACCAGTAAATTAAAAGCTGTCCCCAGAGTCCCTGATGTAGTCCCTGATCTAAACACTTGGCACATGATGCAGGAGATTTTAAGTACTTCTGAACGGGAGACAGTTTGGTCAGTTTCAGTACTCGGAACTGCTGACAACATATCCCAGCAACAGCAGGCCCACACTAGTGTATGACCATATCGGTACAGTAAGGTCCCCAGCACACCCTGGAAACACCAGACCCCCAGCATAGTGTATGACCATAGTACAGCAGTCCCCAGATTCCAGTGGAGATCAGTGTGACCATCTTGTTCAGAATCTCAGCATCACCATCTTAAACTCTGTTCTTTCTGAGACATGTAAAATTGTTTCTACCGGTGAAGGGCAAATTTAGCAATCAGTTATCATCGTCCTTTGGTATCCATGGGGGATTGGTTCCAGGACCCTCCCAAGGATACCAAGATCCACCAATCCTCAGGTCCCTGGTATAAAATAGTGTAGTATTTGCATATAACCTATGCACACTTTCCTGTATACTATAAATCACCTCCAGATTCCTTATACCCAATAGATTGCTGCATATCACTTCATTTTCATGATTTCAGCATCATACTGAGCACACAGCAAGTTCAAGTTTTGGTTTTTGAAACATCATGGCATTTTTTTTCTGAATATTTTCGATGAACAGTGAATCCATGGATGTGGAATTCACGGCTACCATTGGAAGGGTGACTTCATTTAGAAAAGACAGCACAAGGAGCTTTCAGTGGGTAGACATTGTCCTTTCTGACCTCCCAGTACTTTTGTATTCCCTTCTGACTTTTGGAGAGTTTCCCCTAGTATTAGTCTGTTTTCACACTGATGTAAAGATACTACCTGAGATGGGTTTAATTGGCTCACAGTTCCACATGGCTGGGGAGGCCTCAGGAAACTTATAGTCACGGCGGAAGGCAGATAAGCAGGAAACTTCTTCACAGGGTGGCCAGAGAGAGAGCACAAGGGGCAACTGCCCAACACTTTGAAACCATCAGATCATGTGAGAACACACTCACTTTCATGAGAACAGCATGGGTAACTGTGCCCCCCACCTCCATGATCCAATCATTTCCCACCAGGTCCGTCCCTTGACACACAGAGATTAAAATTTGAGATGAGACTTGGGTGAGAACACAGAGACAAACCATATCACCCCCGAATATGTCCACCTGCTTTCTGGTGTAAACCACCTGCATGATGGAAGCTAGATGGCCTGATGGCCTCTCTGCTCTCTTTGCAGTTAGGACTCAGGCATGTATCCCAGACCTGAGTACTCAAACTCACCTGAACCAGATTTTGAGCCTTTAGTGAGTGACACAAGGATAAGGCAAGATCCATGCTGGTGAGGAAAGTGGCAGCAGAGGCAGGGAGTCCCAGCATTATTAGCATCCAGCACCTGCCATCAGTGGGGCTCTGTGGCCAGGCTTGTATTTCCCTTGGGAGTAGTTTTGCATGTGATTTTGGGACTGCTTCTGCTTTAAACCTGGTTCTCTAGCTTTCTTGCTTTCTTTCTTTCTTTGTTTTTTTTTTTTTAGAGACAGAGTTTGATCTGTTGCCCAGGCTAGAGTGCAATGGTGCGATCATACCTAACTGCAGCCTCTACTTCCTGTGCTCAAGTGATCCTCCCACCCTAGCCTCCCAAGTAACTGGGACTGCAGACACATGCCACCATGTCCAGCTAAGTTTTAAATTTTTTGTAGAGATGGGGTCTTGCTCTGTTGCCCAGACTGGTCTCAAACTCCTGGGCTCAAGTGATCCTCCTGCCTCTCCCTCCCAGAATGCTGTAATTACAGGCATGAGCCACCGCACCCAGCCTCCATTTTTGTTGTTGCTGTTGTCATTGCTTTCATCATCGTCATCATCATCGTATCTTCTTTTTAGATTCAGCTGCAGTTCCTGCGTTCTTCTGAACACTTCTCCAGAAGTACCAGTTTTTGGCAATTCCTTCTGCTTGTGAACTGTATAATCAGTCTACTTCATTAACACAGTGGCTTGGTCGGGCTTCCATCTCTTACCGTTTATCTCAGGCACATGGTCTATTGGTGAAGAGTCCGGGTTTCAGAGTCAGAAAGTTAAGACTTCATGGAAAGGAGTACCTTTGTCGGTGGGCTGGTGGGAGGCTGGACTGAAGCCATGAGTGGGAACAATGCCTGGCACGTGACAGGCACTCAGTAATTGTCATCGCCGTGAGTAATGGTGTTTCTCGTATTCCCTTCCAGCTTGTGGGTTTCTTGGAGAGGTTCTCTGCCGTTTACCCAATTGTATCCCAAGTATCTGCCTCAGTGCCTGATGACACATCATAGACACTCAAAACATACAGGCTTTTTGTAGATTGCATTTAAAACTCAATGTCATTTAGGAGCTATTTGACCACCAGCAAGCTCCTGGACCTCAGCTTCCTTATCTGTATAGCAGGGGTGATGATATCTGTATTCCTGGGTTGCTTGGAGGATTAAACAAGATTATAAATTGCAGGGCCTGTGAGGGACACTGGGGGTGGCAGTAATGAAGTGATGTCATGGCTGTTTTCCTTTATCCTCACTTGACACAGTGTTCAACTGCATGGCACCGTGTCCCTTTTCCTGCAGGAAGTGAAAGTATGGGGGATAGCAAGGGGCTTTGTTTTCTCTTTCTTTGACTCTCCAGCTCTTACTCAGAATATTCCAAAAGCTTGCATGGAGAAGCAGCGACAGCCAAAATGCCCTGTGACAAAAAGCGGATATTTAATTGCACGATTTGCCTCAATAACCCGTTCTTCTTCTGCCTTTTGTTGCCATATGTTTTGCTCTGTTTTAGAGCAGCTGTAGCTATCTCTCAAATTTATCTGGAGACAGGGTCTTTCCACCCAAATGCTCTGACACTCTACTGTCTCCTGTAAATAATTACACAGTGTTTTAATCTGGCAACATGTGTCAGTGTACTAGAAGGTCTTGTCATTCTTTATTAAAAGGTTGCCATTAGAGGCCAGGTGTGGTGGTTGCCATTGTCATTGCTTTCATCATCATCATCATCATCATCATCATCATCATCGTGCCTGTAATCTCAGCACTTTGGGAGACTGAGGCAGGCAGATCACTAAGGTCAGGAGTTCAAGGCCAGCCTGCCCAACACGAGGAAACCCCCGTCTCTACTAAAAATACAAAAACTTCGCCGGGTATGGTGGTAGGCGCCTGTAGCCCTAGCTACTCAGGAGGCTGAGGCAGAAGAATGGCTTGAACCCAAGAGGTGGAGGTTGCAACGAGCCGAGCCATTATTATGCCACTGCACTCCAGCCTGTGCGACAAGAGCGAAACTCTGTCTCAAAAAAATAAAAAGGTTACCATTAGGACTGGTTTGGCAGATCGTCTGAAAGGCATGAAGCCCATTGTGGATGCAAACTGTTATTCACTAGTAATACCTTGGCTGCTAAGGCCCCCAGCGCGCCGCCTGGGAAGAATTTGTGCAGGCACATGCTCCCTTACATAACTTAGCAGTTTTCCCTTTGCAGTTTCCCCAGTGTGAATACAAGAGGTACAAACAGGATCTATGTGGAATATCTATGCCCAGGCTCTGAGGCTCTGTCTGTAAAATACAAAACATTCCAAGGGAAGCCAGTAGAGACATTCAATTTTGTGAGTTTTATTTTCCCCATGTAAGTCAGATCCTCCTGTGCAGTTCTGGTAGGCTGACTGCATTGTATTAGGCCCTTGAAATGTGTAGTCATGCTTACAGTTATGCTTTGGAATCTGTCTTCTTCCAAATTACGGTAACCACTCAGCCTGGTCTGCCCATGACTGTTCTGGTTTTAGCACTGAAGTGTCCCACATACTGGAAAGACCCTCAGCCCAGGCTAACTTAGTTGGTCACCCTCAAGGTGCTATGTTAGGGTCCTACCTTACCCTGATTCTAGTTTGTGAAGATAAACATTTTTTTCAGGGGATTGAATCTAAAAATTTTAGAAGTAAGATGTGGAAAATTGTTGACATACATTTAACATGAATATTTAAGATTCCCTAGGGGAAAAAAAACGGTTTTGGGAGAGCACTGTAGTTGTCTATAACTTTGATCTCAAGGGTCAAAATGGTATCCTGAACTTCCCTAGGGATGCTTAATTACTTTATTTTGTCTGATTTATTACTTTGCTGGCTGGCTTTCCTGGCATGTGTCAAGGGCATCACTCACTGTTTTTATGTTTTTTTTTTTTTAAATTTTTGAAACAGGGTCTTGCACTGTTGCCCAGGCTAGGGTACAGTGGTACAGTCTCGGCTCACTGCAACCTCCACCTCCTGAGTTCAAGTGATTCTTGTGCCTCAGCCTCCCGAGTAGCTGGGATTACAGGTGTGCTCCACAATGCCTGTGCCATCACACCCAGCTAATTATTTTGTACTTTTAGTAGGGACGGGGTTTTGCCATGTTGGCCAGGCAGGTCTTGAACTCCTGACCTCAAGTGATCCTCCCGCCTCAGCCTCCCAGAGTGCTGGGATTACAGACGTGAGCCACCGTGCCTGGCTCACTGTTCTTAAATGCATCTCTGCTGCCACCTCCCCAGAGCAGTTTGCGTGGAACTGCCCACCTGAGATGCAGTGCTGTTGCAGATCACTCTCATAATTTGCAGCATTTTGTGCTTGTGAATTTCAGTTTGGGATTCCTATTTAAGACCATAACTATCTACATCCACAGCTTCTCAGTATGGACAGCATGTCCTTCCCAAATTGCTAGTCCTGTGGACATGTCATTGTATGTGTTTCAGCTGGTCCAGAGCTGAACCAACTTCCAGTTCTTTGAGGCATGTTGCAGAGCACCCCCACCACGCCCCTGCCATGCACATTTCATATATGCCACATAATGTGAATTTTACATCACACTGTCCCAAACATATCTTCTAAATTTGCTGAATGTCTAGCTGTTTTCATAAGATGAAGCAAATTAGTGAATTAATTTTACTGTATGGGTATTAGCCTTCTGGAGGATAATTATATCTATTGCGAAAATGCCCTAATATCCTAACAAGTAGACACATAAAGATATGTATTGAGGCAGGATGTGCTGGCTCATGCCTGTAATCCTAGCATGCAGAGGCTGAGGTGGGAGGATTGCTTGTGGCCAGGTTTCATACACCAGCCTGAGCCACATGGGGAGACTTCATCTCTACAAAAAATGCAAAAATTAGCCAGGAGTCATGGTGTGCACCTGTAGTTCCAGCTACTCAGGAGGCTGAGGTGGAGGATTCCTTGAGCCCCGGGAGGTCGAGGCTGCAGTGAGCTACGATCGTACCACTGAACTGCAGCCTGGGTAACAGAGCGAGAACTTGTCTAAAAAAAAAGAAAAAAAAAGAGAGAAAAAGATGCATGTTGAAATGCTGTGAAAAGGTCACCCTGAGAGAATGTCAGTGATTAATACATGAGCATCACTGGCATAGTCATCATAAAAATGATGCAGTTGCAAGGCCGGAAGAGACCCGTTAGAGACCATTTGACCCCATTTTTGGAGCTTTATGTCCAGGAGGAAACTGCTCACCCTAGTCTTGAGTATGCCACATTTGCCTGCAGCTTCCTGGGAGCAGATGTTTTACAGTGAATCTGACTTACCTTTTTCTGCTACTCATTTTTTTTCTTTCTTTTTGGAGACAGAATCTGTGTGTCATCCAGGCGGGAGTGCAGTAGTGTGGTCACAGCTCACTGCAGCTTCTAACTCCTGGGCTTAAGCCATCCTCCCACCTCAGCCTCCTGAATTTTTTTTTTTTTTTTTGGTAGAGACGGATCTCACTATGTTGCCCAGGCTGGCCTCGAACTTCTGGCTTCAAATGATTCTTCTGCCTTGGCCTCCCAAAGTGCTGAGATTACAGGTGTGAGCCATAGCACCTGCCTGTGCTACAGTTTAACATTTTCTTCAGTTGGGTCTATTGTGAGGCCAAAGAAAAGCTGATATTCTCTCTTTTGGTCTCTGGCTGTCAGCTGTGGAAAAGTTCCTGCAAAATTTGATTTTTATAAATACAATATGCCGGGGGGTACCTTAGAGGGACTCTGTAGTGGACGCTTTTGTAAGGTGAAGAATCTGCTTATAATGTGCACGTGTCCCTTTAATTTGTTAAATCAGATTTGTAGACATCGGGTTTAGAAATTGGGCCCCCTTTCCCTCAGTGTATTGAATGTGAGTGCTTTTAGTGTGGGGGGCCCTTCTCACGAGGGGGCAAAGAGAGGCCCCCCTATGTGTGTTTACCACAGCAGATCTGTGGCTAACAAGCAGTTACTGGTGAAATAAAGTTGCCTTGAACTAAGGGCTTCATCTGGTTTTTGGTTTGGCTTGAAAACACTCTGTCAAAATGATCTAGAGACGGAGCCAGTTTTAAAATCAATATTATTTCATCTGTCATCAAACAGAGCCTCTAAAGCCTCAAGTGGGTGGGTTCAAAAGCCACATTGTACCCGAGTGTGCCCCTTCCATTACTGAGATGCAGTTTATGAACTAAATGTCTCTCTGTTTTCTTCCACCTGAAAAAGCAGTGGTGTACAAAGAAATAAAAAAGTCTGTGTGCAAAGCCTCAGAGGGCTGTCAGCTGGAAAGGAGGGCTACCAAGATCCCCATGAGACTGACTTTCTCGTAATGAAATGACCAGGATCACCCTTCCAAGCAACCAGAGCTGTCATTCATTACCCAGTCTGTCATTCTTACCCAGTTTCTCCCTAAGCCACACTGGAGGGCCAGCTTCGTTTCCTCTTTTCCTGGATCAGTCACCAAATAGGGTTGGATATCCTCAAAAGGCTGCACTCTATGAAAGGGAGACATTAAAAGAAAATGCTCCCTGTGGAAAATAGGTTGTGTGTTCACCTTAGGGGCAGAAGGGTGCGTGGACACGTGGATTCTGGGGAAAGGGGAGTTTATGAAAGTATGAGGTGGCTGGGGTTGTTGAGACTTGGCAAGATTGAGAATCCAGGGGCAGAAAGGGCGATCAGACCTGTGGGAGGAGGGGAGAGCCTAGGCACAGGGATCAGTGACCAGGAAAGGCGGCAATCAGGAACCAGGAGAGGCGGCGATCAGTGACTTTTGCCATTACTTGGACCACGTGGCCTTCTGTTCTCTGCTGCTGCTGCTTTTTTTTTTATTGTTGTTGTTGATTTGCCAGAGACCAGCTTTCTTGGTTTTGGTGCACACACGGGATTACCCCTGCCATGCCTTCGTAGGATTTCACAGCTCAGCTCTTTAATGGGTTACATTGACATCAAAATATCAACAGTTTCAGCTTCACCCAAAGAGTAAAGGTGATTGGCTCAGCTGGGCACAGACATCTCCTGAGGCCGGGATGACACTGCAGAACAGCATCCTTGGGGGTTAGGATGCCGGTATACAAATTTGGGAGTGACACAAACATTCTGTCCATAGCAGCATGTAAAGAAATCCATCAACTTTTCAAAGAAATATTTTTTCACAATGAATAGAATAATAGGATAGTAAAGAAAAATTTAGATCATAAATTCACACTATACCAAATTTATGAAGGTTCAGACATGTTAAATTTGCTTAACTAAACATCATTTTGCTATCGGTCTTCAGCTTATAAATCTGAAAGGCAAGAGAGTTTGGAGTTTATGACTACAGAGGCACAAATAGATACACGTTATTAATATAGTAACGTATTATATAATGTATGTTAATATGTAATTGTATATTAATGATACAGCTAGTATATTAATATATAATCTAATTAATACATTTATATATTATGTAATGCCTTACCAGAGATGAATTTTAATAGATAATTTCTACTAGATCCAAATGTTTTACTTTGTGTTTTTTTTATCCTGGTGCAATCTTTGAAAGCACTTCATTTTTGGCATATGTCATATGCCAAACATATACATAATAGATACTATTCTATAAATATATATACTTTTATATATATGCAAATTTTCACACTATTACATATTACCTTTCTTTTTATTCATTTGTTTACCTGCCAGGATAGCCTTCAAGTGACTGATTTTCAGAGTTTAATAAATTTGATCTACTCAGAGCTGACACACATTGATTTATTCCCAACAATCTAAAGACAACTGTAGTTGGACAGAAGGCTGTTATAGAGAATTAAGTGAGGGCTGTCAAGATTAAACAAAGCTCCCCTTTTTCATGGGGTAGAGTAATAGATTACATGAGAGTTTCTTATCAAGCATGACAACTCGTTAAATCCCTAACGAAGATTCAGGTGCAAGTTTATATTATAAACTAACATCATTTAGACTTTTTAAGAGCCAGAAGATGCTTTTCACACCAAAATCCAGTTACAGCCTGTGATATTTTTTTTAATAGACTTTCTTAAAGAAAGCGGGAGCCTTTTTATATTCAAACAGTACTTTAACCTCTGCTCTATTCTCACTGTGTTTAATTTTATAAACCAGAACTAGTTTTTATTATGAGAAAGCTTTAATCTTCAAAGCAAAGTTGTGCTTATATACTTAGTAATTTGGGGTAGAGTGGGAAGTGCTTGGACCTGGGGAGTCAGACAAAACTGGGTTTGAGTTCTGTGGCTGTGGTGGCTCTAGGAAGCTTTCTTTTTACTTCATATTCAGAGCTGCCTAGCATAGATGTTTTTCATTTATGTTATCACTGAGTCCTCAAAATCTTACTGAGGATTAGGTATTGGGCTACAGTTTCTTTTTAACTTTTAAATGTTTCAGCTTCTTAGAAAAACTGAAAAGCATAAAAATACCAAAAATAGTCTAAAGATTAATAAAATGAGTACACATGTTTCAAACAGCCAGCTTTCAGAGGTAAAACATTATCAGTCCTGTTTAAGCCTTCTGTGTGCCAGTTTTAGTTAGGGATTCAGGGCATGTGACAAGAAAATGCCAGGAACAGTGGCATATGTTAAGAGTTTATTTTTCTCTCAGGTAATGGGATGTTTGGAGGTAGAGGTTCCTGGGACCTAGGCTTTCTTAGCTTTTTGCTCCTTCATCTTTAGGGTATGGCCCTTGTCTTCATGCTTACAGAATGGCTGCAGGAGCTGAAGCCATCACATCTGTATTCTATGAAGGAGGAAAGGCCAGTAGCAAAAGTGCTTTTCAAGGAGGTCTATCCAATGACTTGTACACTAGAGACCAGAATTGTACAGGAAAATGTAATGTATTTTCATCTTGTGGCTGGTTTGATCTTCTGATCACTAAAACTTTCTCCATATCAGCAATAAGGCTGTTTCACTTTTTTATCATGTGTGTGTTTACTGGAGTAGCACTCTTAATTTCCTTAAGAATACTCTGATGGTGTTGCTAGCAGAGAACACTTGCTGCCAACAAAAGGAAGGGTTATTAGATAAGAAGTTAGCAGCCTTTCCCTGAGAACATTCCTCTGCTTCCCTCCAGAGGTAAGTGTTGTCCTTAATTAAGAGTTTTGGGTTTTTTATTATAGCTCTTTATATTTTTATTATAGGCATACCTTATTTTATTGGGCTTCTCTCGATTGTAGTTTACATATACTGTGTTTTTTACGTACTGAAGGTTTGTGGCAACCATGCATCCAGCATTAATTTTTCTTTTTTTTTTTTTTTCTTTTTTTGAGACAGAGTCTCGCTGTCACCCAGGCTGGAGTGCAGTGGCATGATCTTAGCTCACTGCAACCTCCATCCCTCAAGTTCAAGGGATTCTCCTGCCTCAGCCTCCCGAGTAGCTGGTCCAGGCATGAGCCACGATGCCTGGCTAATTTTTGTATTTTTGGTAGAGACAGGATTTCACCATGTTGACCAGGCTGGTCTCGAACTCCTGACCTCAAGTGATCCGCTGGGATTATAGGCATGAGCCACCGTGCCCGGCCTCTGTGAGCGTCATTTTTTTCAACAGCATGTTCTTACATTTTGGTAATTGTTGGAATATTTTGAACTTTTCCTTTTTTATTGTATCTCTTATGGTGATATGTGATCAGTGATCTTTGATGGTGTGATCATTCTGGGGCACCACAAACCATGTCCATTAAAGGCGGCAAATTTAATTGATAAATGTGTGTGTTCTGACTGCCCCACTCACTGGCCATTTCCCTGTCTCTCTCCCTTTTTTTGGACCTCCGTATTCCTTGAATCACACTAATAATGAAATTAGGCCACTCAATAACCCTACACTGGCTTCTAAGTGTTAAGTTAAAGGAAGAGTCATACATCCTTTGCTCTAAATAGAAAGCTAGAAATGATTAAGCTTAGTGAGAAAGGCATACCGAAAACCGAGAGAGGCTGAAAGCTAGGCTTCTTGTGCCGAACAGCCAAGTTGTGGTTGCAAAGAAAAAGTTCTTAAAGGAAATTAACAAGTGGTCCTCCAGTAAACACACAAATGATAAGAAAGTGAAACAGCCTTATTGCTGATGTGAAGAAAGTTTTAGTGGTCAGGACGGGAGATCAAAGCCACAACATTCCCTTCAGGTTCATGAGGTTTAAGGAAAGAAGCAGTCTCCACAACAGAAATGTGTAAAGTGAAGCAGCAGGTGCCCATGGAGAAGCTGCAGGAAGTTATCCAGAAGTTCTAGCTGAGAACATTGAAGAACACTAAACAGCACCTTTATGCCACCTAGGACTTTCATAGCTGGACAGGAGAAGTCCATGCCTGGCTTCAAAGCTTCAATGGACAGGCTGACTCTTGTTAGGAGCCAATGCAGCTGGTGACTTTAAGTTGAAGCCAGTGCCCTCGTGCCATTCTGAAAGTCCGATGGCCCTTGACAGTGATTCCAGATCTACTCTGTCTGTGCTCTGTAAATAAAACAGTGAAGCCTGGCTGGCAGCACCTCTGTTTACAGCATGGTTTACTGAATATTTTAAGCTCACTGTTGAAACTTACTCCTCAGAAAGACTCTTTAAAATACTGCTGTTCATTGGCAACATAGCTGGTCGCCCAAGGTCTCTGATGGAGATGTACAAGGAGATGAATGTTTTTACATTTGCTAACATTCATCCATTCTACAGCCCATGGATCAAGGAGCCATTTCAACTTTCAAGTCTTATTATTTAAGAAATACATTTCATAAAGCTATACCTGCCATAGATAGTAATTCCTTGGGTGGATCTGGGCAAAGTAAACTGAAAGCCTTCTGGAAAGGATGCACCATTCTAGATACCATTAAGAACATTTGGGATTTGGCCGGGCGCTGTGGCTCACGCCTGTAATCCCAGCACTTTGGGAACCTGAGGCAGGTGGATTATTTGAGGTCAGGGATTCAAGACTAGCCTGGCCATGATGGTGAAATCTCCCGTCTCTACGGATGTGGTAGAAATAGCAAGAGAACTGGAATTAAAAGTGGAGTCTGAAGATGTGACTGAATTGCAATCTCATGATCAAAACTTGAATAGATGAGGAGTTGCTTCTATGAATGAACAAAGAAAGTGGTTTCTTGAGATGGAGTCTACTCTTGGTGAAGGTGCTGTGAACATTGCTGAAATGACAACAAAGAATTTAGAATATTCCATAAATTCATTTGATAATGCAATGGCAGGGTTTGAGAAAATGCATTGCAATTTTGAAGGACATTCTGTAGGTGAAATGCTATCAAACAAAGCAGGTTCAAATGCTACAGAGAAATCTCACAGAAGGAAGAGTCAGTTGATTAGGACAACTTCATGATTGTCTTCTTTTAAGAAATTGCCCCAGCCACCCTTTCCCTTCAGCAGCTAGCGTCCTGGTCAGTCAGAGACCATGAATGTCAGGGCAGGAACCTCTACCAGCAAAAAGATTATGATTCACTGAAGGCTCACATTTTTTAGCAAAAAAGTATTTTTAATTATGTTTTTTTGGTTTTTGTTTTTGAGACAGAGTCTCGCTCTCTCACCAGGCTGGAATGCAGTGGCACAGTGTCAGCTCACTGCACCCTCCACCTCCCGAGTTCAAGCGATTCTCCTGCCTCAGCCTCCTGAGTAGCTAGGACTACAAGCACCCGCCACCACACCCGGCTAATTTTTTGTATTTTAGTAGAGACGGGGTTACACCAAGTTGGCCAGGATGGTCTCGATGTCCTGACCTTGTGATTTGTTTTTAGACATAATGTTATTGCATACTTAATAGACTACTGCATAGTGTAAATATAACTTTTATATGCACTGGGAAACCAAAGAATTTGTGTGCCTTGCTTTATTGAGATACTTACTTTATTGTCATGGTCTGGAACTGAACCTGCAATATCTCTAAGGTATGCTTTTAATATTTGTATGTATTCCTCAGAAATATTATTTGACATGTTTTTAAACTACATTAAATAGCATCATATCCCACATATTTTCTTTTACAAACTTATTTCCCTGTGTGCTAGAGAGGCTTCTGTATTCATATGGATCATTCATATGGGTCATTCTAGTTCATTTATTTTCATTGTTGTAGAGTGTTGCAGTATATGACTCTACTACAATTTAGTTAACCATTGTGCTGTTGTTGGGCATATAGATTGTTTTCAGCCTTTTGCTACTATAAATTATGCCACTATGACTGAGCTTTCTCCTCTGTTACTGTGCCCATATGCAAGATATTCTGGAATAATCACTTCAGCATTCCAGGATATTGCTAGATGTTGTCTACGAAATGATATGTTAATTTGTACACCTAGCAAAAATGTGTACAAATGTCTACTGGCCATTTCCTCACCGACACTTTCAGTTGTTGGACTTCTAATATATATATATTTTTGAGATGAAGTCTCACTCTGTTGCCCAGGCTAAAGTACAGTGGAGTGATCTCAGCTCACTGCAACCTCTGCCTCCTGGGTTCAAGTACTTCTCTGCCTCAGCCTCCTGAGTAGCTGGGATTATAGGCACCCACCACCATGCCCAGCTAACTTTTGTATTTTTAGTAGAGATGGAGTTTTGCCATCTTGGTCAGGCTGGTCTTGAACTCCTGATTTAGTGATCTGCCCACCTCAGCCTCCCAAAGTGCTGGATTACAGGCATGAGCCATCGTGCCTGCCGTGGACTTCTAATTTTGACCAGTCTCTTGGATGTGAAATGGGCACTGCGTGGTGTTCTTCTTTTAGCTTTATAAAGATATAATTGGCATACATTTAAAAATGCACACACAGTGAACAACTTTTAAACAGCTTTATTGGGGGATAATTACATATAAAGAACTGCACGTTTGAAGTGTGCAGTTTAATAAGTGTTGACATTGTATACACCTGTGAAACTACAATCACAGTGAGTGCACACATCACATCCAAAGTTTCCTCATTAGGTTGGGCATGGTGGCTCACGCCTATAATTCTAACACTATGGGAGGCTGAGTTGGGCAGATTGCCTGAGCCCAGATAGGCAGCATGGGCCTGGAGTTTTCATTGTGTATAGGTTTTTACACATTTAATTTATTTAATAGCTACTAGGCTATTCAGGTCATGTATTTTTTCTTGAGTGATTTTTCATTATGATGTGCCTGTAGAGGGATTCTTTTTTTATATATGGAATGTGATTATTGATTTTTTTGTTTTTTCTGAGTCAGGGTCTGCCTCTTTCATCCAGGCTAGAGTGCAGTGGCGCAATCACAGCTCACTACAGCATCAACCTCTCATGCACAATTGATTCTCCCACCTCAGCCTCCTGAGTAGCTGGGACTACAGATGCTAGCCACTGTGCCTGGCTAATTTTGGTATATTTTTTAAAGAGGTGGGGTTTTGCCATGTTGCCCAGGCTGGTCTGGTACTCCTGGGCTCAAGCAATCTGCCCACCTCAGTCTCCCAAAGTGCTGGGATTACGGGTGTGAGCCACTGTGCCCGGCCTTATTGATATTTCTATTGGTAGGATTCAAACCTACCTTGTTGCCATTTATTTCCCTTTCTTCTTCTTCTTTTCTTTTTTGGGGGTAAAATCTGGAAAGCCTGCATTCTAAAAGAGCTGTAACACTATTTCTCATTTTTATCTATGTTGTCTGTTCCCCGTTTTCCTCTTTCCCTGACTTCTTTTGGATTATTTTTCCTGATCCCACTTGAGTTCTGCTTGGCCCATTAGCGATCACTCTTTGTGGTGGTATTTTCAAGGTTGCATTAGGGTGCACAGTATAGACATCTTTAACTTTTCACAGTCCACCTGCAAGTGATATGACCCCACTTCACATATTATGTAAGACCCTTACAACAATAGCGTCTTCCGTTCCTCCTTTCCTGTCCTTCGTGCTATTGGTGTCACATATTTTACTGCCACAAATAAATACTAAAAACCCTGCCATATGCTGTCATGATTTTTTTTTCTTTTACGAAGCCAATTTCCTTTCAAAGAAATTTAAATAGTAAGAAGAAAAGGATTCTGTGTTTGCCCACATAGTTGCCATTTCTGGTGGGCTTCCTGCCTTTGTCTGGATCCAGAGCTGCATCTGGTATTGGTTTCCTCCTGCTTCGGCCTTCCTTTAACCCTTCTTTATGTAGCCAGTGCCAGGCTCCTGCTGATGTACTTTTCCAGAATGTCTGTGAAAGTTTTTATATTACCTTTGTTTTCACTGGACATCACATTTTTTTTTTTTTTTTTTTTGTGACACAAGAGTCTTGCTCTGTCGCCTAGGTTGGAGTGCAGTGATGTGGCCTCAGCTCACTTTAACCTCTGCCTCCCAGGCCCAAGCAATTCTCCTGCCTCAGCCTCTTGAGTAACCGGAATTACAGGCATGTGCCATAACACCCAACTAATTTTTGTATTTTTAGTAGAGACGAGGTTTTTCCATGTTGACCAGGCTGGTCTCGAACTCCTGACCTCAGGTGATCCATCCACCTCAGCCTCCCAAAGTGTTGGGATTACAGGCATGAGCTACTATGCCAGGCCGGGACATAGAATTATGGTTTGACAATTTTGATTTGTTTTGATTTTTCAGTACTTAAATTTGTTTTCTTCTGGCTTGTACTACTTCCAAGAAGAAACTACTGCAGTCCTTATCTTTGGTTTTAAGCAATTTGATTATAATATGCCTTGGTGTCATTTTCTTTATGTCTCTTTTAGTTTTCATTTTAGGGATACTATGAAGGTTTGTTACATAGGTAACTTGTGCTGTTGTTGTCACATATTTAACTTCCACAGTAATAGGGTTTTGTCATACATGTTACATCACCCGGGTATTCAGCTCAGCACTCAATGGTTATCTTTTCTGCTCCTCTCCCTCTTCCGACCCTCCCTCCTCAAGTAGACCCCAGTATCCATTGTTTCCTTCTTTGCCCTCGTAAGTTCTTATCATTTAGCTCCCACTTATAAGTGAGAACATGCAGTATTTGGTTTTCTGTTCCTGGGTTAGTTTGCTAAAGATAATAGCCTCCAGCTCCATGCATGTTCCTGCAAAATACATGATCTTGTTCTTTTTAATAGCTGCATAGTATTCCATGGTGTATATGGACCACATTTTCTTCATCCAGTCTGTCACTGATGGGCATTTAGATTGATTCCATATCTTTTCTATTGTGAACAGTACTGTAGTGCACATTGGCATCCATGTGTCTTTTTTTTTTTTTTTTTTGAGATGGAGTCTTGCTCTGTCACCAAGGCTGGAATACAGTGGTGTCATCTTGGCTCACTGCAACCTCTGCCTCCTGGGTTCAAGTGATTTCCATGTCTCAGCCTCCTGAGTAGCTGGGACTACAGGCACGTGCCACCATGCCTGGCTAATTTTTTTGTATTTTAGTAGCGGCGGCTTTCACCTTGTTGGCCAGGATGGTCTCGATCTTCTGACCTCATGAGCTGCACACCTCAGTCTTCGAAAGTGCTGGGATTACAGGCATGAGCCACCGCACCCGACCTTATGCATGTGTGTTTATGGTAGAATGCTTTATATTCCTCTGGGTATGTACCCAGTAATGGGATTGCTGGGTCTTCTTTAAGTTTCTTTCATAAAGGAATTTCATGAGGAAATTTTAGCTGGTATTTCTTCACGTAGTTGTTCTGTCCCCACTTCTGTTTGAGGGATTTCTGTTGCACACCTATTAACCTGCTTGGAGTTGTCCCAGAGCTCACTGATACTCTGGGGGTGTTTGTTACTGTTTTTGTCTCTTTTCCCTCTATGTTTCCTTTCCGACTGCCTTTAAGTTCACTGATCTTTCCTTTTGTAGTGTCTAATCTGCTCTTATTTTTTACTTTTTGTTTTTCATTTTTGAGACAAGGTCTGGCTCTGTTGCCCAAGGCTGGGGTGCCGTGGTGCCATCTCAGCGCACTGCAACCTTTACCTCCTGAGCTCAAGCTGTCTGCCCACCTCAGCCTCCCAAGTAGCTGGGATTAAAGGCACACACCACCATGCCCAGCTTATTTTTGTATTTTTGGTAGAGATGGGGTTTTTGCCATGTTTCCCAGGCTGGTCTTGAACTCATGAGCTCAAGCAGTCCGCCAGCCTCAGCCTCCCAAAGTGCTGGGATTATAGATGTGAACCACCATGCCTGGCTTCTGCCCTTTAAACTCTTAATGCCTTGATGCCTGCACTCCCAGTTCTATTTTCTCATCTCAGGGAGACTATCAGACCCTGCCTGTGTTGCCTCTTTGTAGCATGGCCTGGAAATCCTGCAGCAGTCCGATGCCTGTAGGGTCCATCTCACTAATGTCCTGTCTCTTACAGGTCACTGACTACCATAGCCTGCTGGTCCATGTCTTGAGTACTGTGGTTTCATGTATCTTGTCCAGTTTTTTAATTGTTCCAGGCAGGAGGGTAAACCTAGTGTGTGTTCCTCCTCCTTGGCTAGAAGAAGTAAGTCCTCACTGTGGTATTAATTTCCTTTTTATAATTCTTAGAGAAGTGGAGCATCTTTCTTTCTTTTTGTTTTTTGTTTGTTGTTTGAAACATGGTCTTGCTCTGTTGCCGAGGCTTGAATGCAAAGGTGTGGGCATGTTCATTGCAACGCCTCCTGGGCTCAAATGATCCTCCCACCTCAGCCTCCCAAGTAGCTGAGACCACAGGTGTGAGCCTCCATGCCCCGTTAGTTTTTGTATTTTTTGTAGAGATGGGATTTTGCCCATGTTGCCCAGGCTGTTCTCAAACTTCTGGGCCCAAGTGATCCACCTGCCTTGGCCTCCCAAAGTGCTAGGATCATAGGCATGAGCCACCACGCTTGGCTGAGCATATGGATTTCCTTCTTTCTGCATTCTCTTTTCATCTCAGCCTATTTGTTACATTGAGATGACTTTTTCTTAGTACTTTATATATTTACAGATTAATCCCTTATCAACTTCTATCAGTTGCTGCTTTTTCTTAAATTTAACTGTCTTTTCATTTTAAAACTTATGTTGTTTCAATGAACAGAATTTTTAAGTTTTCACATAGTCCATTTTGTCCATTTTCTTTATGATCAGTGCATTTTGGGGTCTTGTTTAAGAAATCATTCTTTATCCTGAAGTCATAAAGATAGTCTACAATAGGCCGGGTGCGGTGGCTCACGCCTGTAATCTTAGCACTTTGGGAGGCTGAGGTGGGCGGATCATGAGGTCAGGAGTTCAAGACCAGCCTGGCCAACATAGTGAAACCCTGTCTCTACTAAAAATACAAAAATTGGCCAGGCATGGTGGTGTGTGCCTGTAGTTCCAGCTACTCGGGAGGCTGAGGCAGGAGAATTGCTTAAACCTGGGAAGTAGAGGTTGCAGTGAGCCAATATCATGCCACTGCACTCCAGCTTGGGCAACAGAGTAAAACTTTGTCTCAAAAAAAAAAAAAAAAAAAAAAAGAAGGGAAAGAAAAGAAAAAGATAGTCTACTGTATTTTCTTCTAAGAGCTTAAATGGGCTTTTATATTTAGGTCTTTAGTTTATTTGGGATTGGCTTTTATGTCATGAGGATAAGGATCACAATTTTTTTTTTCCACTTGGTTATGCCAGTGGCTGTATTTCCATTTATTGAGTAGTCTCTCTGTGCAGAAAAGACTTAACTAGCAGAGAAATCCTGAGACTTATCCTTCAAAAGGCCCATTCACAAGGCTGGCACTAGGCGTGCACCTGCGAACCTGGATTTGGGAATGGTTCCTACAATGTGGGTTATGCTGAACACCCATCTTTCCTCCTGGGAGTCTGGAATTTGGGTACATGTTGGGCAGAGACTGCCTAAGTGACCAGCTTCAACAGCAGCTGTGGGTGCTGGGTCATTCCTGAGCTTCTTCGAGAGGCAGAATGCCACACGTGTTGTCACAGCCTACTGCTGGAGGAGTTAGCACGTCCTGTGTGACCGCACTGGGAGAGGAAACTGGTTCCTGGTTCCGTGTGTGTTCCTCCCACTCATTCAGCCCCTTTGCTGATCTCATTTCGTGTCCTGTTGCTGAGATAAATCACAGCCAGGAATATGACCCTATGCAGAGTCCTGTGAGTCCTCCTAACGAATCGTGGAATCTAGGGGTGGTCTTTGGGATCCCCAACAGCTGTCATTTCCCCACTGATATTAAAATAACTGAGCGGCAGCTACAGGGCAGTGTTCCAAACTGTCCCTGAACATTCATTTCTTCATCTGAACATCCATCTACTACCCCTGATTTTTCCATGCAGTGCACATATCCTGTATCACCCAATAAATGATCACTGATAACCATAGGAAAGAAATAGTCAAAGTGCCACGGTGGTTTGGAGGAGGACGGCAGGCGAGCAGCGGTCACTTTTTTCAGCACATCTATTTTACGTTTTTGCAATGAGGGAAATAAGTTTTCCTGTATCTATTTAAGGTTGGCAATCATCATCTTTTTATCATCTTGGGACATTTATAATTCCTTAAATATCTTTAGTTGGGAATTTTCTACCTTCTGCATCTTTTCTGATCATTTAAAATCCCAGGGTTATTTCACAGGCTCCTCGTTCCTGCCTTTGTGTCACTGTATGATTTCCAACATGCCAAGCTATGCAACCACTTGCTTTTACTCATAGAGCGTTTCTTTAGGGAATCGCTTATTATTGTTTATGTGATTACATGACAGTGTTTTAAAGACACGTCTGTGGTTATGTAAAATGCTGTTTCTCTGAGGATCATGGTCATTTCCACATATTTCTCTATTCATGTAATTATAAGAATATATTTATTTTTGCAGTGTTTTATTTATTTTTTTATTTATTTATTGTTTTAAATGAAAGAGAAGGAGGAAGAGATTTTAGAAAAAGAGAGAAAAGGAGAAAGAAACTGCAAAAGAAAGAAAAAAATGAAAGAGAAAGAAAGAGGAAGAGATTTTAGAAAAAGAGAGAAAAGGAGAAAGACACAGCAAAAGAATGAAAGAAAGAAAGAGGAAGAGAAAGAGGGAGAGAGA
>CAUYQU010061502.1:0-23245 GCA_963574635.1 Cheracebus regulus
TGGATTCTTTAGGATTTTGTGTATGTTGAGATTATGTAATCTGTAGAGATAACTTTATTTCTTCATTTCTAATTTGGCCTACCTCCCTTCTTCCTTCTCTGTCTACAACTTCTAGTACTTTATTGTATAAGAGTGTCAAAAGTACACATCCCTTTCTTGTTGCTGATGATAGGGGAAACGTTTTCAGTCTTTCACCATTGAGTATGATATTAGCTGTGGGCTTTTCTTTTTCTTTTCTTTTTTTTTAGACTGAGTCTCACTCTGTTGCCAGGCTAGAGTGCAGTGGTGTAATCTCCGTTCACCACAACCTCTGCCTTGCAGGTTCAAGTAGTTCTCCTGCCCTAGCCTCCTGAGTAGCTGGGTCTACAGGCGCATGCCACCACGCCCAGCTAATTTATTATTATTATTATTATTATTTTTTAAGACAGAGTATCTTACTGTCACCCCAGCTGGAGTGAAATGGCATGATTCTCCTGCCTCAGCCTCCTGCATAGCTGGGATTGCAGGTACCTGCCACCACACTCAGCTAAGTTTTTGTATTTTTAGTAGAGAGGGGGTTTCACTATGTTGACCAGGCTGGTCTCGAACTCCTGACCTCGTGATCCACCTGCCTCAGCCTCCCAAAGTGCTAGGATTACAGGTATGAGCCACCGCACCTGGCTGCAGCTAATTTTTGTATTTTTAGTAGAGGTGGGGTTTCACCCTGTTGGCCAGGATGGTCTTGATCTCTTGACTTCGTGATCCGCCTGGCTCAGCCTCCCAAAGTGCTGGGATTACAGGCGAGAGCCACCTCTCCTGGCCAGCTGTGGCCTTTTCTTATATGACTTTTATCATGCTGAGGAAATTCCCTTCTGGTCCTATTTTATTTAGTGTTTTTATCATGAAAGGGTGTTAGATTTTGTCAAATGCTTTTCTTTGTCAATTGAGGTGATGATGTTTTTTTTTTCCTCATCATTCCATTAGTGTGGTGTATTATATTGATTGACTTGCTAATGTTAGATTACCCTGGCATTTTGGGGATAAATAAATCCCACTTGGTTGTGGGATTCAATAAAAATTGTGATCATAAAAAGTATCTTTTCTTATAACTGAAGGACATTAGAAATCAATAACAGAAGGAAAATTGGAAAAGTCACAAAAACAATACATTTGACAATATCTTTTTAATATACTGCTGAATTTGCTTTATTAGTATTTTGTTGAGATTATTGCATACATATTCATAAAGGGATATTGGCCTGTAGTTTTCCTGTGGTGTCTTTGTCTCACTGTTGTGTCAAGATAATGCTGGTTTCATAGTATGAATTAGGAAGTGTTTACTCCTTTTCAGATTTTCTGAAAGAGTTTTAGAAACTCTGGTATTAATTCTTCTTTTAATGTTTGGTAGAATTTACCAGTGAAGTCATCTGGTTCTGGGCTTTTCTTTGTTGGAAGGTTTTTCATTGCTGATTCAACCTCCTTCCTTGTTATATGTCTATTTAGATTTTTATTTCTTTTTGAATCAGTTTTGAGTTTGTATGTTTCCAGCAATTTGTCCTTTTCATCTAGGTTATTCAATTTGTTGGCAAACAGTAGTTCATAGTTTTCTAAACTGTTTTTTCCTATAAAATCAATAGTAATGTGTCTACTTTTATTTCTCACCTTAGTAATTTGAGTTTTTACTCAATCAGTGCAGTGAAAGTTTGTCAAAGTTGATGTTTTCAAGGAACCAGCTTTTGTTTTTATTGATTTTTCTATATTATTTTTCTATCCTGTTTCATTTATATCTCCACTCATCTTTATAATTTCCATTTTTTGCTAGCTTTGGGTTTAGTTTATTCTTTTTTAATTCCTTATGGTTACTGAGATTGTTCTTTTTATATAAAGTTATACAGCCATAACTTTTTAAAAATCACTGTTTTTACTGCATCTTCCTAAGTTTCATGTGCTGTGATTTTGTCAGGCATGTGTGTTAAATTTCCACATATTTGTGAATTTTCCAATTTTCCTTCGTTATTGATTTCTAACATCGTTACTCTAATTTTTTTTAATGTTAGATTTGTTGGTTTATCCTGGAGAATGATTCATATGCACTCGAGAAGAACCTGTATTCAGCTGTTGTTGGATGGAGAGTTCTTTGTTAGGTCTAACTGTTATGTCTAATTGTTCAGTTGTTCAAGCCTCCTGTTTCTTTTCTGTCTGTCTGTGTGTCTGTCTGTCTGTCTATCTATCTATTTATCTATCTATCTATCTATCTATCTATTTTTTGAGATGGAGTCTCGCTTTGTCACCCAGGCTGGAGTGCAGTGGCGCAATCTCACCTCCTAGATTTAAGCAATTCTCCGGCCTCGGCCTCCCTAGTAGGTGGGACTATAGGTGCATGCCACCGTGCCTGGCTCATTTCTTGTATATTTAGTAGAGATGGGATTTCATTGTGTTAGCCGGGATGGTCTCAGTCTTCTGACCTCAGGTGATCCACCTACATCAGCCTCCCAAAGTGCTGGGATTACAGGTGCCACCATGCCCAGCCACCTCCTGTTTCTTTATTATCTTCTGTCTAGTTGTTCTACCCATTATGAAAAGTCGGGTATTAAAGTCTCCAACTATTACCATAGAACTGTTTCTTCAATTCTGTTGGCTTTTGCTTCATGTATTTTATTTCTTTTTTTGAGACAGGGTATATTGCTCTGTTGCCCAGGCTGGAGTGTGGTGGCGCCATCACTGCACATTGCTGCCTTAACCTCCTGGGCTCAAGTTATTCTCCTACCTCTGCCTCCTGAGTAAATAGTACTATAAGTGTGCTGTACCATGCTGAGCTAATTTTTTGTATTTTTTGTAGAGATGGTGTTTTGCCATGTTGCCCAGGCTGGTCTGGAACTCTTGGACTCAAGAGATATGCCCACCTTGGTCTCCTATGCTTCTTAGATTTTAGAGTTCTGTTGGCTGTATATAAGTTTATAACTGTATATATCTTATTGCTGGATGGCATCTTTTGCCAATATATAATGTCCTCCTTTGTCTATTAAAACCTTAAAAGATTTTTTTTTTTTTTTGAGACGGAGTTTCACTTTTGTTACCCAGGCTGGAGTGCAATGGCGCGATCTCGGCTCACCTCAACCTCCGCCTTCTGGGTTCAAGCAATTCTCCTGCCTTAGCCTCCCAAGTAACTGGGACTACGGGTGCACGCCACCACACCCAGCTAATTTTTGTATTTTTAGTAGAGACGGGGTTTCACCATGTTAACTAGGATGGTCTCGATCTCTTGACCTCATGATCCACCTGCCTCGGCCTCCCAAAGTGCTGGGATTACAGACGTGAGCCACCGGGCCCAGCAAAAGATTTTTTTTTTTAGAGATGGGTTCTTGCTATGTTCCCCAGGCTGACCTGAAACTCTTAGGCTGGAGGTGATCCTCCCACATCAGCTTTCTGATAGCTGGGACTACAAACACATGCCAAAACATCTTGTTTTTCTGTAACTTAAGGATTACAATTTTTTTTTTTTGAGACAGAGTCTCACTCTGTTGCCAAGGCTTGAGTGCAGTGGCCCGATATCAAGTCCTTGTACCCTCTGCCTTCCAGGTTCAAGTGATTTTGTGCCTCAGCCTCCCAAGTAGCTGGGACTACAGGTGCCCGCCACCACACCCAGCTGATTTTTGTATTTTTGTAGAGGCAAGGTTTCACCATGTTGACCAGGCTAGTCTGGAACGCTTAACCTCAGGTGATCACCTGCCTTGTTCTCTCAAAGTACTGGGATTCCAGGTGTAAGCCACTGCGCTCAGCTAGGATTACAATTAAATCTTAAAATTAAAACAACTTACCTTTTTTTTTTTTTTTTTGATGGAGTCTCCCTTTGTTGCCCAGGCTGGAGTGCAGTGGCATGATCTCGGCTCACTGCAACCTCCACCTCTTGGGTTTAAGGGATTCTCCTGCCTCAGCCTCCCAAGTAGCTGGGACTACAGGTGCCCACCACCATGCCTTGCTAATTTTTGTAAGTTTAGTAGAGACAGGGTTTCACCATATTGGCCAGGCTAGTCTCAAACTCCTGACCTTGTGATCCACCTGCCTTGGACTCCCAAAGTGCTGGGATTACAGGCATGAGCCACCGTGCCTGGCAACAACTTACTTTTAAATATACAGATAGTCCTCAGTCTACTGTGGTTTGACTTAGGATGTTTCAACTTTATGATGGGTTTATTGGGGTCTTAAATGCATTTTCCACTTGTGATGTTATTAATTTATGGGGTTTATTGAGGCATAATCCCATCATTGTTGAGCATTTATGTCAGTTTTGTTTCTATAGTATTCAGACACTGCTTCCACATCTTTGTCTGTCCCTCTTTGAGTTGTCACAGATTATGGCTTTATATATTGTGTTTCCATTAACATACCTTTATAAATATTGTTTAATCTATTTATTTTGCAATCATGTAGGAAAAACAGAAAAATCGTAGAGGAGTGAGTTACAAACCAAAAGTACAATAATACTGGCTTCTATATTTACCTATGTAGTTCCCTTTAGCAGTATTGTTTACTTCTTCTTATGGCTTCAAATTACTGCCTAGCGTCTTTTCCTTTCAGCCTGAAAAATCCTCTTTAACATTTCTTACAGGTCAGGTCTACCGGTAGTAATGAATTCCCCTAGCTTTTGTTTATCTGAAAATGTCTTAATTTCTCCTTCATTCCAGAAGGATGGTTTTGCCAAATATGGAATTCTTGGTTGACAGTTTTTTTTCTTTCGTGGGTTTAAATATGTCATCCAGAAAGGAAAAACAAAAGTAAAAAAATTTAAAAGCGAACACAGTGGTGGATTTCCATAGTCTCAGTTACTCAGAAGGCTGAGGCAGAAGGAGCACTTGAGCCCAAGAGTTTGAAGCCAACTGAGGCTACATAGGGAGACCCTGCCGATCGATAGATAGATAGATAGATTGATTGATTTAAAAAAAAAAAATCAGTCAATGTCCATCTGCCTATTCTTTGGTTTTTTTACCTCCGTGTTTTCTGATGAGAAAACTGCTATTAATCTTAATGGGAAATCTGATTTTCTTTAGGTGTTTGTGGTTTCCTTTAGCTGATTGAACACATTTTTAAAGTTGATACATAATGACTGTACAGATTTCTGGGGTACTCATTGAGCACATTTAAGTCAGTTGAATTTAACATCTTTCTTTGTTGAGTGGACTTTTATTTATATGTGAATGTAGCTATTGCCTGTAGCAATAATTAATTGACATCTTTGACTAGTAATTCCAATGTCTGGGCTTCCTCAGGGTTGGTTTTGTTAAATTTTTATTTTCCTGTTTATTGGCCATACTTTTGTGTGTTTTATATATTTTTGCTGAGAAGCAGGCATTCTGGGTATATTATTTCTTGTGCATGGCTGGAGCTGCCTGTGACTTTTCCAAACAATACTATTGCAGCATTTGTATTACTTGTTGGATGTGGTCACTGATATTTCTGTTTCATTATCTCTACGGTCAATCAGCAGTCTGACAAGGATTTCCGTAAATATCTGGCTCCAAAAAGAAGAAAAGCATCTTGTCTGTAAGTCTTCCAGTACAGATGCTGCTAGGGGAAGCTGCTGCCACCAAGAAAGTTAAAACCAACACACATATCTAGGCCAGGCACTCAGCATCGCTAGACCAACCAAAACATATAGTCACCACTTCTTAGAGAACAGGTCCCCACTGCCTGCCCTGACACCAGCCTCTTTCTCCAGGAATTCAGGCTGCTGTCTCATCTGCAGAGGGATAAAGGAGTGGGGGTGGTAGTTGATTTGCACAGAGTACTTACTTAACAAAAAGCAGCAACTTCTCCCTTCATCAAACACTTCCCTGATTGTTCTAAGTGTCCTATCAGGTTTCAGAGTTCCAAAATAGTTTATTCCAGTCTCTCATTTCAGCTTTCTGTTGCTTCTCTGATAGAGGAACTGAGCCCTGGAGCTGCCACACCATTCCCACTTACTTTTAAAACATCATGCATCTAAACCAGTTCACCCTGGCCCCTATTTTATATTAATTCAGCACATATAAAAGATTTATAATGTATTAAAAATGTGATGGTGTTATAAAAAGCATGGGGTTTAGAGCCAAACAAATCTGTATTTGCACCCTAACTCTTTGGTATGACCTTGAGTAAATCACTGAACCTCTGAGCTTTATCTGTAAAATAGCTTTTATAAGAATATTTGATAAGGAATATAAAAATGTAACTGGAAATGACAGTGTTATACCAACATTAGTTGATATTCCTGTTTGATCATCAGCTGCTAAGTACTCAGTACCACGCATCTTATTAGGTGCATTATATACACATTCCCAGCAATAGTTTTGTAGTTTTTTTCTGGTTTTGTTCGTTTATTTAAAGAAGATGAAACTAAAGCTTACAGATGTTTTAACAATTTTCCTGAAGTATAATTAAGCATCACACCCAGGACTTGCTGATAGCCGCTGTAACACACTGCATCTTATCTGAGTTATACTATCTGATTTCAGAGTCTCTTTTTCTTTTTCCAGGAGTCACATGCCATAGGAAAAAAGCCTGAAAATCCAGCAGACATGATCGAAGAAGGGGAGCTTATCCTATCTGTGAATATCTTGTACCCTGTTATATTTCATAAGGTAAGCAGTAAAACCTTTTGGATTTGTGGATAATAGTAACTTTTGTAAAAGTGTTTAATTATTTGAAGAGTCATATTCCTATGCTTACATTAAAAGTGAATGTTCTGGGCATGGTGGCTCATGCCTGTAATCCCAACACTTTGGGAGGCCAAGGTGGGCGGATCACTGGAGGTCAGGAGTTTGAAACCAACCCGGGTAATATAGTGAGACCTTGTCTCTACTAAAAATCAGAAAAATTAGCTAGGCATGGAGGTGCACACCTGTAGTCCCAAGTACTTGGGAGGCTGAGGCGGGAGGATAACTTGAGCCTGGGAATTCACCGTTGCAAGCGAGCTGTGATTGCACCACTGAACTCCAGCCTAGAAGACAGAGTGAGACCCTATCTAATAAATGCAAGCGTATGCTGCCTATCTGACATCTTACTTTTAGAGTTGACAATCTATAATTTTGTGTCATCTCTTTTAATAAGTAGTATTGGAAATAAGGTCAAATTTCAAATGATGTCTCGATCCAGTAGGATTACAGGTATAGTATTGATATATATTCTTGATTTCTGCAATAGAAGCATATGTAAATATGTAGGCATATGTAAATCCAGAATGATTCTAGTTCTACGAATTCTTGAGGGTTTTCTTTTTGCAGAATAGGTGGCTAATGGAGGAGTGGAGTGACCTATGTTCACTAATTTAGAACACTTGGGAAGTTTCTGAACTAACCAGAGACAGCTCTTCTTTGATGAAAATACAGAAAGTTATTAAGTGAAGGGTATCCACGAATCTCTTAGGAGAAAGAACTCTTTCCTAGCCCAGAGTGTATATATTCTTAATTCCCTAAATAGGTGTGTCATAAACTCTGATAAGTTGTAATTGAAATACTAATATATATAAATTGCACTTAAGAATAAATAGACTTGCACAAAGCATCTGGGATGTAGTTAGTACTAATTGCCTTATTTGATTAAGATCTCAGATTACTGGCCAAGTGCAATGGCCCATACCTATAGTCTCAGCACCCTTGGAAGGCTGAGGTGGGCTGATCACTTGAGCTCAGGAGTTGGAGACCAGCCTGAGCAACATGGCAAAACCTCATCTCTACAAAAAATACAGAAATTAGCTAAGCATGGTGGTGTGTGCCTATAGTCCCAGCTAGTAGGGAGGATTCCTTGAGCTGGGAGGTCAAGGCTGCAGTGAGCCAAGATCATTATATGGCACTCCAGCCTAGGTGACAAAATGAGACTCTGTCCCCCACTGCCACTCCACTCCCAAAAAGAAAGATCCCAAATGACCAATCATAAAAACAAACCAAACCAAAGTAATTAATCTTTGGGTTTATAACTATAGGTTATAGTATAGATTGCCTGACTTCAGTGAAGTAACTTTTAGGAAATTTTAAGACTGTCTTGCTAGATGAAGTTAATATTCCAATGGCTCTTAATGCTCGTGTCAGTTTGGTATCGTCTTGATGATAAACTTTAGCTTAAAATTTCCATGGCTAAGTCTGTCAGTTGTACCCATGGGATTTTTCTGTTTGTTTGTTTTTGGAGACAGGGCCTTGCTCCATTGCCCAGGCTGGAGTGCAGCAGTATAGTCGTGGCTCACTGCAGCTTCACTCAAGTAATCCTCCTGCCTAACAATGCCCAGCTAACTTTTAAGTTTTTTGTAGAGATGGGGTTTTTCTTTGTTGCCCAGGTTGATCTCGAACTTCTAGGCTCAAGCAATCTTTCTGCCTCAGCCTCCCAAAGTGCTGGGATTACAGATGTGAGCTGCTATCATTGGCCATTCCACGTGTTTCTAACATATGGAGGTGACGGAGTGATGACGTGGAGAGGCTATGATGCCATTGAAAGAAGATTTTTATTACATTTCTTTAGAGGAAGGAAGGGGCATACTCTAAGGCCACAGGAAGAAGCACCATTCTCAGTTAGGAGGTGGAAAGGGGAGAGAGGAAGGCATAGATCACAGTTTTTTAGGGGGTTTCTGTGGGAATGACAAGATAGGGAAGAGTAAACAGTTTAGGATTGGCTGGTTGGAGTAATTCCAGTAGGTTTGGGGGCAGTGGGACTGTCCCTTGTAGCCTGATGCTTGGCCCTGGGTGGATTGAGGTTGGTGGAATACCAGGGGAAATAGTGGCTTGGTGTGTGAGGATTAGTTAAAGGAGTTGGTTTCAGAGTGGCTCCAGATCACAGGGGAGATGTAAACAATGTTGACCATTAGTTTGGCCCTGTAATTATTGGATATGAAAATACAGAACACCAAGTTATGGGGACAATTTAAACTTTAGAAAACCAGCAATTTAATTTTGATCTAGTCATGACAGGATTTGTAGTTTTATTGCTTTGTCTCTAAGTGAACACTTACTTATTCTTTGACTTTTAGCACAAAGAACACAAACCATACCAAACAATGCTGGTATTGGGCAGTCAAAAGCTCACAGAACTGAGGGATTCAATTTGCTGTGTCAGTGACCTCCAGATTGGTGGTGAATTCAGCAACACTCCTGACCAAGCCCCTGAGCACATCAGCAAAGTAAGGTGATTTCCTCCCATAAAACAAAAGGAAATAACAAGCTAAGAAAACAGTGATTAATTACTCTAGCAGTTTCATACATGTCCCAGTAAATCCTTTCTTCTCTTGTGGGATTTCATCAAGCTATTATACTATCTCATTCCTTCCCTTTATCACCGGAACTGTCAGTACTGTTTCCCTCACGGCAGATCCCAAGAGTGTTCCTCAAGTTTGCAAGACAATAAACGACTAATATAGTTGCCTAAAACTGTAGATAATGACTTTGTTCAAATGAACATACTAGCTATCAGTAGTTACTTTGGTAATAGTAGACTCTTAGATTATATTCTATTAATAACAAGTAATTTCCTATACAAGTTATTCCATTTATATGCTGAGATAAGGAAAGTTTGTTTGTTTGTTTTGAGACAGAATCTCACTCTGTTGCCCAGGCTGGAGTACAGTGCTGCGATCACAGCTCAGTGCGACCGTTGCCACCTGGATTCAAGTCATTCTTGTGCCTCAGCCTCCCAAGTAGCTGAGATTACAGGTGTGCGCCACCATGGCCTGGTTAAATTTTGTGTTTTTAGTAGAGACAAGGTTTTGCCATGTTGGCCAGGCTGGTCTCAAACTTCTGGCCTTGAGTGATCCGCCTGCCTCAGCCTCCCAAAGTGCTGGGATTACAGGTGTGAGCCACCGTGCCTGCCAGGAAAGTTTATTAATGGATGACTTATGATTTAAATGGAAAACATTTTTGTTCTTTTAGAGTTCACCTTGTAATTAATAATTATGCCAAAAGATATTAAGTTGCTTAAATCACCTAAGATGAAGTTCTATGGAAGTGTTTTGTAAAAACACAATTATATATATTAAAGTTTGTTTTGTTTCCCAAATAAGTCAATAGTTACTTTTGTTTTTTGAGACGAGGTCTTTCTCTGTCGCCCAAGCTGGAGTGCAGTGGCTCTATCTTGGCTCATTGCAAACTCCACCTCCCGGATTCAAGCAATTCTTCTGCCTCAGTGTCCCAAGTAGCTGAGATTACAGGTGCCTGCTACCACATCTAGCTAATTTTTGTATTTTTAGTAGAGATGGGGTTTCACCATATTGGTCAGGCTAGTCTTGAACTCCTGACCTCGTGATCCACCCTCCTCAGCCTCCCAAAATGCTGGGATTACAGGTGTGAGCCACCGCACCCAGTTAATAGTTACTTTTTTAGAACGTTTATTTTGGACCCTGCTTACTTACCTTTTTGAGGATGAAGAGTATTTTAAGTGGCAGATTTTGTATTGTAGCAGCTAGGCATATGACATGAATTATATGTTTTACTTTCCATAACCTGTGAGGAAGGTAAGGGCTTTACTCACATTTTACATGACAAAACAGAGGGTCAGTGAAATTCAGTGACTGGTCCAAGAAGAAACAAAATAGCCAATCTTGCAGGAGTGCCTGATGCGAATACAAGATGATCTGTAAGTGGGGTATTGAAGACAGAAAAGACAAATAGAAGCTTCAAAAAAGTAGGTGAAAACTTAAAATATTAGGGCAAAATTATTTTAGTACCTGAAACATATATCTCCTATACATAAATTGCTTTTGATTCTCACCACAATCCTGTAAGACACTGTGGCAGTTATTACTATTCTCATTTTACAGATGGGAAACAGGTCTGAGAAGTGATTGCTACATATCAGAATCACAAAGCTAGTAAGTGGTAGGTTAAGGAAAAGAACCCAGGTCTTCTGACCCTCATGCAGGGGTCTGTTTCTAAATATATGGTGAGTTTAACAGTGCTTCTCAATTGTGGTTGCATATTTTTTTCCAGAGAGCTTTGGAAAAATATCCCCAAAGATTCTTAACTAATGAGTCTGAGTTGACACTTGGTATTTGGTGTTTTTGTATTTGATTTTGCAGTCAGGATTGAGAGCCACTCCTTTGACAGAAACTCTGGTAAAATGAGTTAAGAAACTTTGAAGGTTCAGACCAGTTGTGCTACAACTGTGGTACCTGGGGCAAGATTGCTTGTGTAAAAATAGAAATTCAGATTCTGTCTGCCTAAGAGTTAATGAAAAATATAAAGAAAGAAATATGAAAAATACTAGAAAAACATAACTTGATGATCATTGTTATCACTGGGGAAACATTAAAAATAGAACTTTGTTTAGTTTTTAGTTCTAGTATCCAACACAACTTAACTGCTGTGTATGCATACGATAAAATAATGTTTATTTGATTTCTAATTGGGTTCCTTTCATGAATCTCAGGAGAATATGCACATTTAAGTCAAATATAGTGATTAAAACAGCAATAGGGTAAAATTGAAAGTAGTAGCAGTTTTTGTAACACATATTAGTGTGATTTTCTGATATATAAATTTTGAATTAATACTTAGAGCAATGTCATAATTGTCAATAGTTGACTTTCTCTCAATACCATCTGTTTTCTTGTAGGACCTATACAAATCTGCCTTTTTTTATTTTGAAGGAACATTTTATAATGATAAAAGATACCCAGAATGCAGAGATTTGAGCAGGTATAGTTTCCAAAAATCTTCTCAAAGTCTTTCCTATTTCTAGTTATCAAAGTAGCAATATCTCCACAAATCCTATTATTGGGCTATTAAGGATCTTTGCTGAGGAATTACTGATAAATCTTGTCTTAAGCATTACATACATGCAAAAAAAAAGTTAGCTAGGCACAGTAGTCCTAGCCACTCAGGAAGCTGAGGCTGGAGATTCTTTTAAGGCCAAGAGTTCAAGGCTATATAGCATGCTATATAATCTTGCCTGTGAATACTGACTGCACTCCAGCCTGGATAATATAGCAAGACTCTGTCTCTTAAAAAAAAACAAAACTAAATCCCATTAACATGCATTATTAGTCTCTGGCCTTTATATACAGGTAATAGTGGTAAATTAACCTTTCACTATTTTTTCTGCTTATCCAGTATTTACTGTTGTTTGCCCTAGGTAATGGTGATATATATATTGCTTAAGTACATACATAGGAAAAATCTATATCTAAGCTCATTTTAATGAGACCATACTTTTCATTATCAGGCTGGAGTACAATGGCATGACCTCAGCTCACTGCAACTTCCACCTCCCCGGTCAAGCCATTCTCGTGGCTCAGCCTTCCAAGTAGCTGAGATTACAGGTGTATGCCACCATGCCCAGCTAATTTTTGTGTTTTTAGTAGAGATAAGGGTTTCGACATGTTGGCCAGCCTGGTCTTGAACTCCTGGCCTCAAGTGAGCTGCCTGCATTGGCCTTCCAAAGTGCTAAGATTACAGGCGTGAGTCACCACACCCAGCCTATTGTAGCCATTTTTAATCTATATTCTAACCTAACAGTTCAAACCTGTTGGTTTCAGCATTTCTTTTCTTTCTTTCTTTTTTTTTTTTGAGATGGAGTTTCATTCTTGTTGCCCAGGCTGGAATGCAGTGGCATGATCTCAGCTCACCACAACCTCTGCCTCCTGGGTTCATGAGATTCTCCTGCCTCAGCCTCCCGAGTAGCTAGGATTACAGACATGCCCCACCATGCCTGGCTAATTTTGTATTTTTAGTAGACACAGGGTTTCTCCAGGTTGGTCAGGCTGATCTTGAACTCCCGACCTCAGGAGGCCTTGGCCTCCCACAGTGCTGGGTTTACAGGCATGAGCCACCTCGCCTGGCCTTGCATTTCTTTATACTATATATAACTGAGGGCCCCAATAAGCTACTGTTTATGTGGGTTATAACTATCAATATTTATAATATTAAAAATTGAAACTGAAAAATTTGAAATATTAATCTCATTACATGCTAACATTTATGAAAAATATTTTTCAAAACAACAATGAATTGTGTTTTGAAAATGCATTGATTATACATCTTGCATGAAATGAAATGCATTGTTATACATTTTGCTTTTAAGCTAAAGGTGATACACATCATGTAGCCTGCAGAAAACTGGTCCATCATGAAAGGATAAAAGTTGAAAAGGGCAGATAACATCTTAGTATTATTGTGAAGATGATTTTGACCCCAAGGACCATACTTTGAGAACTGCTGCTCTAATAGTCTAAGAAAAATTCAGCATTCCTAATCCCAACATGTGTCAGACATTTTGGTCTTCATCTCAAGATGGCAACTGTCCAGTTAGTTGGGTGAGCTAGGTTAATGTGAATTACTGCAATCACAAACCGCTTTCTGTAGTTCTTAAGTTTTTGTTGAAAAATGATATATATTTGCCTTTTCTCCCCTCAGAACTATCATTGAGTGGTCAGAGTCCCATGACAGAGGCTATGGAAAGTTTCAGACTGCTAGAATGGAAGATTTTACCTTCAATGACTTATGTATTAAGCTGGGTTTTCCTTACTTATACTGTCATCAGGGAGACTGTGAACATGTCATTGTCATTACTGACATAAGGTAGGTAGCAGCACTTAGGACATTTTACTACTTTTTAATTTTTTCTTTTTCAAAAGCGCAGATAGTTTTTAAAAAAATATGAGGAGGAAAAATAATAATCACTGCAGCTCGGCCTGGGAGCAGCAAAAATAGTATCTTCTTTCTATGCAGTGACCAGCTCTTTCCATCCATTTGCATCCTCTATTGTTCATTTTTTTTGGAAAATCTAGAAGAAATACTTTACTATTAGATGGTTAAAAATTGTGTTAATACTTTAAAAAGCATCTCCATTTTGTATTAAACAGCCATTATTCAGGTAGTTGTTATCTATTTGTATATAACATTGCAACTTTATTTTTAGGTTTGTCTTTTTGCCAAAACTTGAAGGAGATAAAAGGGAATTGGAGGAAAAGAAGACTAATTCTCTTATTTGACAAATGTGAAGTCTTAATCTTTTTATAAAGGTTTAAATTGGGAAGGAGATAGTCTAAAATGAGATTTGGGGATGAATTACAAATTTTGGGCAGTTAATAGCACTATTGCATGAATAAGGTGATTCATTTCCTCTTTATTTAGGAAATCTCAGTTTAAGAAGGAATGCTATGTACGAATAAACCGTGCTCCATTGCTGGTTTGGTTCCTTATGAGAGACCATTTAAAGTTTTTAGTGGAAACAGTAACATACCCAACACACCTAGGTTTGACCAGTAATTAGAAACCAGTAATTACTGGTATTAATTAGTAATTTATTATACCAATAATAGAAACTGATGCCTCCCAGGCACAGTGACTCACGCCTTTAATCCCAACACTTTGGGAGACTGAGGTGGGCACATTGCTTGAGCGCAGGAGTTCAAGACCAGCCTGGACAACGTGGTGAAACTCTGTTTCTACCAAAAATTAGTTGGGCATGGTGGTGGGGTGCCTGTAATCCCAGCTACTCAGGCTAAAACATGAGGATTGCTTGAGACCAGGAGGTCAAGGCTGCAGTGAGCTATGATTGTGCCATTGTGTTCCAGCCTGGGTGACAGAGTGAGACCTTGTTTCCCAAAAAAAAAAAAAAAGGGAAAGAGGAAAGGAGGGAAGAAGGAAGGGAGAGAGGGAGGGAGGGAGAGAGATCCAGGGTCTGGAGCCAGAAGCATACAGAACTCAGGAAGGATGCCTGGGAAGAAAATAGAACTGGCAGGCCCCCAGTTGTTCACTGTTCTGTCAGAAAATAGGGAAGTGAATTAGTGACAGACACATTAAAAATGTAAACAGAAGAGAATTAATAGCTAGAAAACAAAATCTTGTCCAATAAAAGTCAACTGTGTGGCTTAGGTAGAAGTAGCATTAATTCGTCATAAATTAAATATCTGTTTAACCAAAATTATAGTAGTTCTATGGGGAGAAGTTGAGGAGCTAAATTCTAAAGAAACAATTAAGAATGGAAAACAATTGCCCCAGGGAAGACGAATGGGGAGGCAAGAGCCAGAAGAGTTTATAAACCTTGGATTTATATGACTTTATAATTATAGACAGTACATTTATGTCTCTGATGTTATTAAAATTTTATATAAGCAGCCTGGCACAGTGGGTCATGCCTATAATCCCAGCACTTTGGAAGGCCAAGGCAGGCATATTACTTGAGGTCAGGAGTTCAAGACCAGCCTGGCCAACATGGTGAAACCCTGTCTCTACTAAAAATACAAAAATTAGTAGGGTGTGGTGGCGGGTGCCTGTAGTCCCAGCTACTCAGGAGAGTGAGGCACAAGAATCGCTTGAACCCAGGAAGCGGAAGTTGCAGTGAGCCTAGATCTTGCCACTGCACTCCAGCCTGGGCGACAGAGCGAGGCCCTGTCTCAAAAAAAAAAAAAAAAAAAAATTACATAAGCTGTTCTGCCTGCTCTTCCATTCAATTGCGGGAAAATGTGCCAGCCTTGTTATAAACATAAGATGGAAGGCAATCCCTATTCTCTCTGATGATCTTATTTTCTGTACATTTCTTTTTCTTTCTTTCTTTTTTTTTTTTTTGAGACAGAGTTTTGCTCTGTTGCCCAGGCTGGAGTACAGTGGCGAGATCTTGGCTCAGTGCCACATCTGCCTCCTGGATTCAAGCAGTTCTTGGGCCTCGGACTCCCAAGTAACTGGGATTACAGGCACGCACCACCGTGTCCAGCTAATTTTTGTATTTTTAGTAGAGATGGGGTTTCACCATTTTGGCCAGGCAGGTCTTGAACTCTTGACCTCAGGTGATCTGCCCGCCTCAGCCTCCCAAAGTGCTGGGATTACAGGCGTGAGCTAGTGTGCCCAGCCTTTTCCATACATTTCTTATAGTGTAGGCATATTTCTATAAACAATGTGATTCCAAGACTGAAGGATAAAAACATGACCCTTAAACTCACAGTAACTTCTTGATACAGTGATCAACAAAAAAAACCACGATCTGTTTGAATGTCAAAGAAAAGGCAATTTACACATTTTTTTTCTTGAGAGAGGGTGTCACTCTGTCGCTCAGGCTTGAGTGCAGTGGCACAATCATGGCTCAATGGAGCCTTGACCTCCTGGACTCAAGCAATCCTCTTGCCTCAGCCTGCCCCATAGCTGAGATCATAGGCGTATGTCACCATGCATGTCCAATTTTTTTTTTTTTTTTTTTGTCTAGTCAGGGTCTCACTTTATTTCCCAGGCTGGTCTTGAACTCCTGAGCTCAAGCGATCCTCCTGCCTGGGCCTCCCAAAGTACTGGGATTACAGACGTGAGCCACCACGTCTCCCCTTTTATTTTTTTAAACAGTTTACATTTATTAAGAGTATGCAGGCTGGGCACAGTGGCTCACACCTGTAATCCTAGCACTTTGGGAGGCTGAGGTGGGCAGATCACAAAGTCAGGAGTTCAAGACCAGCCTGGCCAACATAGTGAAACCCCATCTCTACTAAAAGTACAAAAAATTAGCCAGGCTTGGTAGCGAGTCCCTGTAGTTCCAGCTATTCAGGAGGCTGAGGCAGGAGAATTGCTTGAACCCGGGAGGTGGAGGTTGCAGTGAGCCGAGATTGCCCCATTGCACTCCACCCCTAGCAACAGTGCAAGACTCTTGTCTCAAAAAAAAAAAAAAGAGTATGCAATGTAGGGCTTTTTAAAAGGCAATTTAGAGAAGTCATTTTTATCTTACAGGTGGATTTAATCATTCATTGCCATTCCCTAATACCAACTTTCAAAAGGTAATCATTTTCTGATGGTGAAGTTTTAATTTAAAAAACGAAATCAAATTTTAGTATTGTTAGAGACCTTTAGAACAATTTTGTGTAGTTCTGTCATTTTTCAGAAGAATCTGAAGTCTATTATGATTTAAAGGATGTACCCGCAGCCATGGAGCTGATTAGTGGCAGAATAGAGATGACTTCCATTTATTTTTTAATAAAAATTATGAAACATCTTAAAGGTTTCATAATTCTGACACTTAAAACTAAGTTTCTACCAATTCCTATTGTACCAAGAGTCAGAATTAGATTTTAATAAAGGGGACATTAAAAAAATAAGAGCCACATTGTAACAACCAGTTAATCTAGGTAAAATATCACTGAGTAGCTTTGCCCAAATTATGTTTCATTACGGTGTACTAAATGTTCGCCAGGTGTGGTGGCTCACACCTGTAATCCCAGCACCTTGGGAGGCTGAAGTGGGAGATCACTTGAGACCAGGAGTTTGAGACCAGCCTGGACAACATAGTGAGACCCTGTCTCTACAAAAATTTTAAAAAGTATCTGGGTGTGGTTGGTGCATGCCTGTAGTCCCAGCCACTGGAGAGGCTGAGATGGGAGGACTGCTTGAGCACAGGAGTTTGAGGCCACAGTGAGCCATGATCATGCCACTATACTCCATCCTGGGTGACAGAGCAAGACCCCATTTCAAAAAATAAAAGGTACTAGTGGTAAGCAAAGCAAGGATTCGCTGATAGAATACATTTAAGAAGTGCTCTACATAATAACTCCCTCTTTAGGGGGTCACAGTGTACATGACCGTAAAGGGATTTGGGAAGTCTAAGGAAAGAAAACTTTGCTTAATCCAAAATGCTCTTGGAGAAAGTATTTTGTGGAACACAATTTGGTCAAACATGGCATAAAAAGTAATTTAGCAATGTCTTGAAAGGAAAAATTGAAAATACCTATTTTCCTAATACTCGGGTGCAGATATATTTAATAGCGCATAAAAATTTGTCACTTAATATTTATCACTTTAATATCTTTATTTTCCCGTGAACAAAAGGCTTGTGCATCATGATGACTGCTTGGATAGGACACTGTATCCCCTCCTTACCAAGAAGCACTGGCTATGGACCAGAAAATGTTTTGTTTGTAAAATGTATACAGCTAGGTGAGTGATAATGTATTTTTTTAAATCTGAGAAATGGTTGTTTTATTTTGACTTTTGGTATTTATTTTCCATCCTGGATCTAAGAATTTTTGCATTTTAGGTTATAAATATGAAGTATTATCTAGTAGGGAAGTGCCACACAATCAAAAACAGTTGAGTGAGTTAAAACTAACATTGTTAAACAGTTAGGAAATATTGTATGTACACAAGTCCAGGGGTAGGTCAGATTTCAGACTTGTAAAATGTATACAGCTAAATGAATAAAGGTACTAGTGTTAAGCAAAGCACGGATTCTCTGATAGAATACATTCAAGAAATGCTCTATACAAGAACTCCCTCTTAGAGCGTCACAGGGTACATTACCATAAAGGGATTTGGGAAGTCTAAGGAAAGAAAACCTTGTTTAAGCCAAAATGCTCAGGGAGCCATGTTCTTTCTGCCTCTTGTCTACATAGTTTACATAATCAGCTTCATCTCCCAGCTTCTCAATTAAAAAAAAAAAATACCATAGCATATGAAGTTAAAATACAGTTTTATAAAATTTTTTACTTTATGTGATTCTACATGTTTAGATTATTAGGCATTTCTTATTGTGGGTGAAAAAACAAGTTTGTTGCTTTTGGAGGCTGAGGTGGGAGGACCGCTTGAGGCCAGGAGACCAGCCTGGAAAACATAGCAATAACATCTCTATAAAATAACATCTGAAAGCCACTCGGAGGAAAGGGAATTTAGTGCAGGTTGAGCATTCCAAATCCAAGAATCAGAAATATAAAACCTGAAAGTTTTTGAGTGCCAACATATGATACTCAAATGATCATTGGAGCATTTTGGATTTCAGATTCTCAGTTTTGGAATGCTCAACCAGTAAGTATATGTGTAATATATTCAAACATCTGAAGAAAATCTGAAATTTGAAATACTTCTTTCTGGTCCCAAGCATTTCAGACAAAGGATACTCAACCTGTATCTTCAGTTTGTTTTGCCCTCCCACAATATTCTTTGATCAGTAGGAAATATGATTAATCAGATTAAAGTGAAAATAATGTTAAAGGCAAACATTTCATGAGATGCAGAATTCGAACATCCCATATAATAGCATCTTCATGCTATTCAGCATTTTGGTTGAATAATGTTGCCCATATTGCTATTTGCATATACTTCATATTTTAACATAATCTTGAGTTCTAGAGGTAAAGGAGTTGTAGTTTTCAAATTAACCAGGACTTATTTATCAGTTAAAAAGGTAAATTAAGCAAAAGTGTATCAGATGTATAGCATCTAATTTTGTTATGGTTTTTCAAAATGGTCTGTTAGAAGAAAATGACCATATTCATACTTGGAGGATAGGTATGTCATGGCAAATGTGTGATGCTTTCAAGTAGATTTATATTCTTCCTTTAAGGACATTAAAAACAGCATTTTGCAATTTTTTTTTTTTTTTTTTTGCGATAGTTTCGCTCTTGTTGCCCAGGCTGGAGTGCAGTGGTGCAACCTCAGCTCACCACAACCTCCACCTCCTGAGTACAAGCGATTCTTCTGCCCCAGCCTCCCGAGTAGCTGGGACTATAGGCATGAGCCATCACACATGGCTAATTTTGTATTTTTTTTTAATAGAGACAGGGTTTTTCCATGTTGGTCAGGCTGGTCTTGAACTCCCGACCTCAGGTGATCTGCTGGCTCGGCCTCCTAAAGTGCTGGGATTACAGGCGTGAGCCACCACGCCTAGCCTCTGGAATGTTTCTTAAAGTTAGATACCCTTTTGCTCTGTAGAGAGAGTATCGGTGGTGATGTATTTCTACCTGTATACAAAATTATTTAAAGGATTATTATGCATTAGTAACAGACTGATAAGGAAATAGTGGGAATGTTATATTTACATATTACTACAGGTCATAACTTAAAGCATGTTAAGATATGGAAAATTTGATTGTAATGATGTACTTTTTTTTTTAAAAACTACAGATGGGTGACGAACAATGACAGTTTTGCACCAGAGGACCCATGTTTCTTTTGTGATGTTTGCTTCCGAATGCTCCACTATGATTCAGAAGGCAACAAACTGGGGGAATTCCTTGCTTATCCTTATGTTGATCCTGGAACCTTTAATTAAGAATAGCTACACACACAAAAGTACCCCCTCATGAAGTGACCGTTCTCTTGGATGGTTACCTTATTTCTAAGAAATGCCACTGAGGAACAGGATCTACTTTGAACAGTCTGTTAAAGCTACCAAAAAAAAGGTCCAAATCACAGATATTCTTATAATGATTGTATTTAAATGTTAGTAACATTAATTTCATATTTATTCCAAAGTGTATTTTTTAATTTAGTGCTTTTTATCCGAGTTACTAAGTTGTATTACTTTATGTAGTTTGGCTATAAATCCTTTGTCAGTCACACATACTCTTTCACTCAATCCATGCCTTCCCTATTCATCTCTGTCCAGTGTTTTTTGCTAAAGATAGAATTAATGATACATCAAGTAGTAGAAGTGTTTTGAAAATTCTTTGAAGAATGTGAGAGCTACACCTTCTACCATGAGGCTTCCAAGGTAAAGATCCTTCAAACATCTTTTGGAAATAGAAATTAGGGAAAAGAATAAGAATGAATTATTTACAAATAAGACAAAATTAATAGCATTGGGTTTATTTATTTACTTTGAGACAAAGTCTTGCTCATCACCTAGGCTGGAGTGCAATGGCACAATCTCTGCTCACTGCAACCTCCGCCTCCTGGGTTCCAGTGATTCTCCTGCCTCAGCCTCCCAAGTAGCTGGGATTACAGGAGCCTGCCACCATGCCCAGCTGATTTTTGTATTTTCAGTAGAGATGGGGTTTCACTGTATTGGCCAGGCTGGTCTCGAACTCCTGACCTCAGGCAGACCTCCTACCTTGGCCTCCCAAAGTGCTGAGATTACAGGCATGAGCCACCGTGCCTGGCCACTTTGGGGTAATTTGTAGTGTGCTGTTTAGCAATGTTAGGTTTTGTTTTGAGGGCAACTAGGTACACAGACATGTTAGTAAGAATATGTGAATAATTAGTAAAAAGATCTTGAGTATATACTCATAACTCCTGAAATAACATTAACTTGAAGTTTTATTTCTTGACAAAAGCTTTATGAATGCTATCTGTTGAAAATATGTCAATTTAATACGATGATTTAAAAAACAATAGCAGATTTCATATGACTGTGAGGACATGGAAAAATCAAGATGTTAATTGCGAGCTCTGGCTCACTTACTCTTCAGTAATGGTACTACTGGATAGATACTAATATTCTGTAAGCAAAAAGAAAAGTTTTTCTGGTCCAGGTCTTCCATTCTTCTGGTCCCCTTACTTTAATAATCCAAGTTGTTTTCATCTTACTCTGAGAAAAAAAAAAGAACTTTTAATTTTTAAACTTTTTTTTGAGATAGGGTCTTACTCTGTCACCTAGGGGGGAGTGCAGTGGTGTGATCCTTGGCTCCCTGGTGCCATGACCTCCCTAGGCTCAGGTGATCCTCCTACCTTAGCCTCCCGAGTAGCTGAGACCACAGGCACATGCTACCATGCCGGGCTAATTTTTTTATTTCTTGTAGAGACAGGGTTTCACCATGTGCCCAATATAGTCTCGAACTCCTGACATTAAGTGATCCACCCGCCTTGGCTTCCCAGAGTGCTGAGATTACAGGCATGAGTCATAGCACCCAGCAAAAGAAACTTTTTAAGTCTCAAGTCTAGACCATCAGATAAATTTATAGCTATCTATATTTAAATATTTTCTGGAAACCTTTATGGGTGGAAAATTTAATACTGTTTAAGAAACTTTTAGGAATACCGTAGATTTTAAATGTATCATTTAAAATACATTTTTCTCTCTCCTAGGTTGTATTTAAATTTGACTATCTGGATGGCTAAGAACAGACATTTATCATATAAATGGAAAACTGATGAAACCTATAAGCCTATGTGTTTAAAAGATTGACAGTGAAGTATGTTTTATGGACTTAAATGCCACATATCCAGTTAAGTCCATGGCTTGGAGATGACAAGCACTTGTTTCTGGTATGTCTAGTGCTCTCATTCACTGATTCAGTCCGTACACAGATCAGTATAGAGAACTCAGAGGCTGAGTTGTACCTAAATTTTTACTTTCTTGTATGCAACAGTGTTAAATTGAGCAGATTGGTAACTGTCGGCAAATCATACAGATAAATGAATGATTTACCCAACCCTAAAATTCCACAGGTAAAAGTTTTGATTCCTTTTTAATACTGCATTCCTTATAGGTCTTACATGAATATGCAAGGACATTTTATTCATTTTCATTTCATACTCTCAAAACACCAACTCCAGAAAGTTAATTATTGCCGTAATGCATTATTCCATGTATAGTGTCAATTCATTTTAGTAGACAAAGAAGAAATATGCCAGTTAAAACATTTCTGCTACTGGGATTCTTGTTTTATTATTTGAAAATGTTATTCTACTAGTTCTTAAGGCTAATTTTTTCATCAAAGACTCCCCCCTATTATTTCCTAGTGAAACTGAGGAGAAAGGTTAACCAACCAGGTTATTCCCACAGTTTGCCCTAGTGTTACTATCAGTTTACAGGGTATCCCACTAAGTTCAAGTCCAAAGAAATTCCTAACTTTGTATATTTCTGGAGCTATGAAACCCTGATTTAAGACAGCTTTATTCTATATACTTATTTCAAATTACATGTAACATCTAATGAAGACAGGCAAATGTAAAAATGCTGTCATGAACATGTCAGTCAACCTCCTTGGTTGTTGAATTTGACTTTTATATAATAGTGGACGCACATGGACAAAGATCAGTATAGTGAGAGAAGCAAAAGCTCTTTCTTTAAACATTTCAGTCCTCAGTCCTGTTTAAGGATAATTAGACATTTTAATTTTACTGGGAGTAAGGTCAGTCATCTCTAACATTGTGTTGCAGAATTACACAACACAAACATAAACACATTTCTGCCCATTACACCAGCTTCGTTTCTAAAGAGTTTAATGATATGGGTTTGCTATTTCCATTAGAGCATCTTTTCTCTGGCCAATGGGACAACATAAAGTTAGCAAAGCCCTCACAGCACCCTACGAAAATCTTTGCTTTTATATGGGATTAGAGGCACACTTCATCTTGACCTGACATCTGTAACCAGGTAAGTGTATGTGAGTAGGAACATAGACAGCAGTACTGTATCAGCAAAATCTAGCATCATATTATTGAAATCACTGGATATAGTAGTAATTATACAGTGTATGGTTCTCTCCAATTGTTCACATACCAAGTCCCAATAAGTTCTCAGATTCAGATGGATGTATCTGCAGTTTCTCCAAGCAGCTAAGAAAACTTCAACAATCAGTCCTGCTCAGTTATGTATGACTTTTTTTTTTTTTTTTTTT
>CAUYQU010061503.1:0-10674 GCA_963574635.1 Cheracebus regulus
GAGGCTGAGGCAGGAGAATTGCTTGAACCCAGGAGGCGGAGGTTGCAGTGAGCCAAGATCCCACCACTGCACTCCAGCCTGGGCAACAGAGCAAGACTCTGTCTCAAAAAAATAAAAATAAAATTATCCACTCTGCCTATACCTGTCTTTTAATTAGTGTATTTAGAAGATTTGCATTTTATATAATCACTGATACATTGAGGTGTAAACCTGCTATTGTGTGTCTAGTGTTCTGTTTGCTGGTTTTGCTTTCTTTTTCTTGCCTCCCTTTGGGTTATTTGAGCATTTTTTAGAATTTCGTTTTGTTTTACCTGTAGTATTATTGAGTGTATCTCTTTGTCTAGATGTTGTAGGTGTTTGCTCTAGAATTTATGCTGTAGATGGATAAACACATGTAACTTATCACAGTCTAAAAAGTTAACATTTTACCAGGTAGTAGCCTGTAGAAGCCTTACCTTTCTTTATAGTCCCTTTACCCTCCCCTGCTGATCATATAATTGTCTATTTCCACTATGTACTTTGAGAACCACTTCAGACAGTGTTACCATTTTTGCTTTAAATGGCAAATGTAATTTGGAAAATTCAAGAAGAGAAGAAAAGTCTATCATATTTACCCATTTTTTTACTCCTTCCTTTATTTTTTCTTCCTTCCTAATGTTCCAGGATGCCTTTTTGGCCAAGCATGGTGGCTCACACATGTAAACCCAGCACTTTGGGAGGCCAAAAACACTTACTGTTTGCCTACACATGCTAGACATTATTCTGAGTGTTTAATATGCAATATCTACCTCATTGATGGTTGTAAGGATTAAATGAGTTGATGTTCTTACTCATTTTACACATGAGGAAACAGGCACAAAGAGGTTGAGAAGCATAGCTAAATTTGTAGGCATTATCTGGGCAGAGAAATACAGAGAGAGGGTGCTAGTGGTAAAAACAACAGCATGTCCAAAGGCACAGAGGCATGCGGGCTCCTGGTATATAGTAGTCCTCCCTTATCTATGGGGGATGTGTTCCAAACCCCCAGTGGGTACCTGAAACCACCAATGGTACTCAACCTTATATAGACTGTTTTTTTCCATACATACATATGATAAAGTTTAATACCTTAATTCAGCACAGTAAGAGATTAATAACAATAACTGATAATAAAATAGAACAATTATAACAGTATGCCAGCATCACTACTCTTGTGCTTTGAGACCATTATTAAGTAGAATAAGGGTTTCTCGAACACAAGCACTGTGGTACTACTTGATCATCAAGACGGCTGCTAAGTGACTAACAGCAGAGAACCTATACAATGTGGATATGCTGGACAAAGGGAGGAATCGTAGCCTGCGCTGTGGCTCATGCCTGTAATTCCAGCACTTTGGGAGGCTGAGGCGAGTAGATCATGAGGTCAGGAGTTCAAGACCAGCCTGGCCAATATGGTGAAACCCCATCTCTGCTAAAAATACAAAAATTAGCCAGCTGTGGTGCCGCACTCCTGTAGTCCCAGCTACTTGGGAGTCTGAGGCAGAAGAATCACTTGAACCCGGGAGACGGAGGTTGTAGAGATCACACCACATCACTTCAGCACTTCAGCCTGGGCAATAGAACAAGACTCTGTCTCAAAAACAATAATAATAAAAATAAAGGGAGGAATCACATTGTTTATTTCTGGAATTTTCCATTTAAAAATTTGGAGCCAAGGTTGATCGAGGGTAACTGAAACCTCAGAAGCAAGGCTGTAGATAAGGGGACTACTGTATTCAAGGAAACCTAATATTTCAGAAAAATATAGCCACGGAGAGAAAATGAAGCTGGAAAAGCAGGTCAGAGGTCAAGTTGGGAAGAGCTTTGTACTTTTAATTTTGTAGGTCATGGAGTGCCAAGTCAGATTTCTCTTTTTTTTTTTTTTTTGAGACAGAATCTTACTCTGTCACTCTTGGCTCATGGCAGACTCCGCCTCCCAGGTTCAAGTGATTTTCCTGCCTCATCCTCCTGAGTAGCTGGGATTACAACCACATACCACCACACCTGGCTAATTTTTATATTTTTAGTAGAGACAGGGTTTCACCATGCTGGCCAAGCTGGTCTCAGACTCCTGACCTCAAGTGATACGCCCACCTTGATTTCCCAAAGTTCTGGGATTACAGGTGTGAGCCACCGCAACCAGCCTCCAAGTCAAGATTTCTCTCTTTAAAAAAAAAATGTTCCTCTGGCAATGGAATAGAGAATGAATTAAATGGGGCAAATTAGAGGAAAATCTGGAGCTGTTTCTAAATTCTTAATTCCTGCTTTTCAACTTGTTATTGGTTTTAGGTTGTGGGTCTGTCTTGAACACAAATGGTGAGGTTGAAATGGACGCTAGTATCATGGATGGAAGAGACCTGTCTACAGGAGCAGTGTCTGCAGTCCGGGGTATAGCAAATCCCATTAAACTTGCTCGGCTTGTCATGGAAAAGGTATATGTGACTAAACATCCTTTTCCTAATGAATTGTTATTGCTATACTTCAGTGATAAAGGCTCCAACTGTGCAGAAGTACTTCAGATCACTGTTCTCGTAAAATATATAAAAAACAGAAACAATGTATTTGAGTTTCTCAAATCAGCCAAGATTCTTGACTAGTAATCACTTGACCAGTGAGTGATTACTTTATCTTCCTGTATTATTTTCAAATCACATACAAAATGACCAGACCAGCTATTTAATAGCATGTATTAAAGATGGATTGAGTTCTCTAAATTTAACATAATATGTAAATCACATCTCTTGTAACATTCCATCGAGGTCTTTTTTTCTTTTCTTTTTTTTTTTTGAGACAAAGTTTTGCTCTTGTTGCCCAAGCTGGAGTGCAATGACACGATCTCAGCTCACTGCAACCTCCACCTCCCAGATTCAAGCAATTCTCCTGCCTCAGCCTCCCGAGTAGCTAGGATTACAGGCATGCAACACCTCACCTGGCTAATTTTGTGTTTTTAATAGAGACAAGGTCTCTCCATGTTGGTCAGGCTGGTCTCGAACTCCCAACCTCATGTGATCCCCCCCACCTTGGCCTCCCAAAATGCTGGAATTACAGGTATGAGCCACCACTCTTGGCTGGGTTCTTTTTTTTATATAAAAACTCAGAAGAGAGTCAGGCTTTGTTCAGCATACAGAAAAGCAAACCACTGGAATTTGTATTTCTGAGGCTTTTCACCCAAAGAGAAGTGATTATTTCAACACAGTTGGAACAGTTTAAAACATTTTAAAATTTTCCAAAAACCAATCATTTTCTCTTTTCTTTCTGGCTCAGACACCTCATTGCTTTCTGACTCACCATGGTGCAGCACAATTTGCAGCAGCTATGGGAGTTCCAGAGATTCCTGCAGAAAAACTGATAACAGAGAGAAACAAAAAGCGTCTGGAAAAAGAGAAGCATGAAAAAGATGCTCAGAAAACAGATTGTCAAAAGTAGGTCTTACCTGTAGCTCACATTATTTGGGAGTTATTAAAATACGAAAGTTTGCCAAATACCTGATTATCTACATTTTTTTCTTTTTTTCTTTCTTTTTTTTTTTTTTGAGAGGGAGTCTTCTGTTGCCCAGGCTGGAGTGCAGTGGTACGATCTCAGCTCACTGCAACCTCCACCTTCCAGGTTCAAGCAATTCTCCTGCCTCAGCCTCCTGAGTAGCTGGGACTACAGGCATGTGCCACCACGCCTAGCTAATTTGTGTGTGTGTGTGTGTGTGTGTGTGTGTGTGTGTGTGTGTGTGTGTATTTTTAGTAGAGATGGGGTTTATTTAAAAGATTTAGTTAACTTCAAAAAAAGTGTCAAAATTTTTAGCTTTTATGTAATTTTAGCCTTGATGTGTTATATTTACTAATTACAATTCATATTTTATCTTTTTTTTTTTATCTTTTTGCCCTGGCGTCTTGGTATTGCTGGTATTCAGTACAATTCATGATTTAATGTTAATATTAATAAAAATTAACCAAGTAAGGTGGCTCACACCTATAATCCCAGCACGTTGGGAGTCCGAAGCGGGCTGATCACCTGAGGTCAGGAGTTCGAGACTAGCCTGACCAACATGGAGAAACCCCGTCTCTACTAAAAATACAAAATTAGCTGGGCATGGTGGTGCATGCCTGTAATCCCAGATACTCAGGAGGCTGAGGCAGGAGAATCGCTTGAACCCGGGAGGCAGAGGTTGTGGTGAGCCAAGGTCACGCCATTGCACTCCAGCCTGGGCAACAAGAACAAAACTCTGTCTTTAAGAAAAATAATAATAATAAAAATTTTGTATATTTTACAATTACTTTGATAACTTTTTGGAAATTATACCTGCAAATGACATTTTTTTTTGAGACAGAGTCACACTCTGCCGCCCATGCTAGAGTGCAGTGGTGTAATCTCAGCTAACTGCAACCTCTGCCTCCCGTGTTCAAGCAATTCTCCTGCCTCAGCCTCCCCAGTATCTGGAATTACAAGTGTGCACCACCACACTTGGCTAATTTTTGTGTTTTTAGAAGAGATGGGGTTTCACCATGTTGTCCAGACTGGTCTCAAACTCCTGACCTGAGGTGATCCACCCACCTCAGCCTCCCAAAGTACTGGGATTACAGGTGCATGCCTGGCCAACTTTTTTGTTTTTTTTTTTTTTTAGATTAGCTATTTTTTGATGAAAATACATTCTCTACTTGGGAGGCTGAGGCAGGAGAATCACTAGAACTCGGGAGGTGGAGGTTGTGGTAAGCTGACATCGCGCCATTGCACTCCAGCCTGACCAACAAGAGTGAAACTCCATCTCAAAAGAAAAGAAAATACATTCTTGTTTTTTATGCTTTGGATATAATTACATTTCACTTTTAATCCCTTAGATTATTGAAAATGAGTATAAGTCAAGACTTTGATAGAATAAGAATGCTAAATTGGGGCTCACAAAAGAAAAATGAAAAAGGAAGTAAAAATCTTCAAAGAAGCAGGCTGCTTGCATTTTCCAGCGCTGTAAACAATAAAAATAAGTACTCTTCTTCCAGAGTGACCCATATAAAATTCAAAAACAAGACATTACAAAGGTTTTGTTAAATGAAGATCTACTTATTAATCAAAACAATGAAAATTAGTAAGAATATTATTTTCACCAAATCCACAGTATGAACAAGTCAGATGAAATCCTTGCAACTTCATATTCTTTACTAAAGGAAGATTTAATTGCTAATCACAAAGAATCACACACGAAAAAGCATACAGGCAGTTATAGGAATCAAGGGAAAGAGGCCAAATAAACAGACAATTGATTTTACCGGAAACAGAAAACAATATAAACAGTGATGTGATTGATGTTCTTGAAAGAATAATACAATGTGTCCAATATTTAGCCACGCCTAATCTTTTCATGACACAATCAGTACAGTGAGTGCAAAAAACAATGGAAATTTTCTAGGTTTAGTAAGAGATTTCAAAATTTGGTAAAATGCTAAATGTAATGAAAGCAACAATACTGTTTTTCTTTTCTATGAATTTGCCTATTTTTGTCCTGTACTCATTTTTTCCTTTGAATTCTTTTTTATCTTATCAGTCTTTATTTATTTATTTACTTTACTTTTTTTAGCATTCTTTATAGATAGATGGGGTTTCTCTGTGCCGCTCAGGCCGGCCTTGAACTCCTGGGCTCAGGTGGTCCTCCTGCTTCAGCCTCTTGCGTAGCAGGAATTATAGGCACAAGCCACTGTGCCTGGCTCTTTCTTATCCGCCTTAAGGTTATACTCTGCTGTAAATTAAAAAAAAAATTTTAAATACCAAATCTCTTGTTTTTATTTTGCTTTTGCTATGGTATTTTTGCCATATAAAAGATTTTAGGGCCAGGCACGGTGGCTTATGCCTATAATCCCAGCACTTTGGGAGGCCAAGGTGGGCGGATCACCTGAGGTCAGGAGTTCGAGACCAGCCTGGCCAACATGGTGAAACCTCGTCTCTACTAACAATACAATAATTAGCTGGGCATGGTGGCATGCACCTATTGTCCAGGCTGAGGCAGGAGAATTGCTTGAACCTGAGAGGCGGAGGTTGCAGTGAGCCAAGATGGCGCCATTGCACTCCAGCCTGGGCAGCAAGAGCAAGACTCCATCTCAAAAAACAAAATAAAATAACTGGTCTCAAACTCCTGACCTCAGGTGATCCACTGGCCTCGGCTTTCAAAGTGCTAGGATAGATTTTAATTGGTAATCAAATATGCCTTCCTCTTCTTTTATAATCGTAAGACTTGAAACTCCTAAGGTAGTCCTAGGGGACTACCTAACACATAAAGTCACCTAGATTTTCTTGAAAAAAATTGTTTTGTGTTTTGTATTTAGATGTTTAGCCATCTGGAGTTAGTTTTTATGATGATGGAAAGTGGGATTCCTATTTGCTTTTCTTCTAGCTAGGGTGCCAAATTTGTCTCTCAAGCCCCTCGAATACCAGACTCTATCCAACTACTATTCAGTCTCCATGTTACTGCCTAACCTCACGCTTAAATCCAAAACTAAATTTATTTCTCCACCCTACTCTCCACACACACACACAAACACACACACACACACGCATGCACACTCACATGCCCACACACACACACCAGCAAGAAAACAAAAAACCTATTCCTAATAGTCTTCTACATTTCAATAAATGTTCTTGTGTCCTTTCAGCTGCTAAAGCCAAAAGCCTTAATGTCTGTCATGATTTCCAGTCCTCCTAGAAATTCTATGAGCTCTACCTTCAAAATACCCCAACTCTAGCCTACATCTTACCCCTCCGCTGAAACCATCCTGACCCAAACCACTGTCTCCTCAAGCCTCCTAACCAGTCTCTGTTTCTACTCTGGTCCTCAGTGAATACCACATTTCAGCCAGAATAATTATTTTAAGATAAGCTGGGCACAGTGTCAGCCAGAATAATTATTTTAAGATAGGCTGGGCACTGTGGCTCATGCCTATACTCCCAGCACTTTGGGAGGCTGAGAAGGATGGATCACTTGAAGCCAGGAGTTCAAGACCAGCCTGGCCAACATGGAAAAACCCCCATCTCTACTAAAAATACAAAAAGCTAGCCAGGCATGGTGGCGCACACCTGTAATCCCAGCTACTCAGGAGGCTGAGGCTGGAGAATCGCTTGAACCCGAGAAGCAGAGATTGCAGTGAGCCGAGATCACACCACTGCACTCCAGCCTGGGTAACAGAGCCAGACTCCATCTCAAAAAAAAATATTTTAGGATAAAAATATTATAGATGTATAGCATACATACAGAAGTACATAAATCCCATGTATGCACATTGATGAATGTTCAGAGAGAAAACACCCATGTGATCAGCCACCTGGTTGAAGAAGAAGGATGTTGCCAGAAGCTCCCCTCACTCGCCTTTCCACTCACTACCCTGCCCCCAGGGTGACCACTTTCCTAACTTCTGCATAGATGAGTGTTGCCTTTTACCTTTATTTCAGTGAAATCATATAGTATATACTTTTTTGGCCTGCCTTCTTTCTAGATGATACTTCTGAGATTCATCCGTTTGTTGCAATAGTTCATTCTAATCACAGTGTAGTATTCCAGTTCATTAACACAGCACAGCTTATCTACTCTACCTGTGGTGGACATTTGTGTTTTCAGTTTAGGGTGACAGTAGCTCCCCCTTATCTGCGGTTTCGCTTTCCGTGCTTTGTTACCCACACTCAACTGCGTTCTGATGTTTTGAGAAAGAGACCACATTCACGTAACTTTTAGTACAGTGTATTGTTATAATTGTATTATTTTATTATTGGTAATCTCTTACTGTGCCTAATTTATCAATTAAACTTTATCATAGGTATGTACATACAGTACGTCAGAAAACATAGTTTTATAGAGGTCAGTCATAGCTGAGGTTTCAGGCATCCACTAAGGGTCTTGGAACATATCCCCTGCAGATAAGCGGGGACTAGTGTATTACACCTACTGCTGCTGTGAACGCTAGTATATGCTTTTTTGGTGAACACCTGCCACATTTCTGATGGACAGATACACAGGTGAATAATTGCTGAGCCATGGAATGTGCATATGATCAGTTTTAGTAGATATTGTGAAATGGTTTTCCAAAGATGTTGGTACAATTGACACTAACAGCAGGATTGAATAAGCGTTCCAGTTCCCGCACATCCTTGCCAGGTTTGGTGTGCCTCTTTCATTTTAGCCATTCTGCTGCAGGGTGGGTGGAGTGGAAAGAAAGATTTTTGGTTTTTTTCCCCGAGACAGTCTCGCTCTGTTGCCCAGGCTGGAGCGCAGTGGCGCCATCTCTGCTCACTGCAACCTCCGCCTCCTGGGTTCAAGCAATTCTCCTGTCTCAGCTTCCTGAATAGCTGGGATTACAGGCGCCCACCACCACACTCAGCTAATTTTTTTTGTATATATAGTAGAGATGGGGTTTCACCATGTTGGCCAGGCTGGTCTCAAACTCCTGACTTCAGGTGATCCACCTCCCTCAGCCTCCCAAAGTGCTGGAATTATAGGCACGAGCCACCACACCTGGCCCAGAGTGATTATTTTTAAGATTAAACTTAGGTTGTGACATTTCTTAACTTAGACTCCTCAATGTCCTCTCATTTCACTCAGAATAAAAGCCTTTGCAATGGCCTAAAAGTAGGATGATTATATCATTTGGTGTTTAAACTGGAACTCTATCTTGAGAGTAAAATTGCCACTATTAATAATTAAGCCATGACAGTAGGCATAAATTTAAACTGTCCTGGATAACTAGTACTTATAGTCACCCCAGTTGTCAGAGACATTGCGATCTGGCCTTGGCTGTCCCTGTGATCATTCGTCTACCATGCTCTCCCTCATTTTATTCTCCCCAACCATGCTGGCCTCCTTCAAATTCCGTGTACATGGCAGGCATGTTTGTGCTTTAGAAATATTCCTCCCCAGCAGTTGGCATGGCATGTTGCCCCTCTGTCCTGCAGAGACACCCTGTATAAAACAGCATCTCCCCACCATCGTTCTTCCCTGATGCTGCAGTATTCTTTGTTTTTTGTTTGGCTTTTTTTGGGGGGTGGGAGGAGGGTTGGTTGTGTGTGTGTGTGTGTGTGTGTGTGTGTGTGTGTGTGTGTGTGTGTGTGGTTTTTTTTGTTCGCCTGACACACTATTGCCCTGTTACTACCACCCTCTACCCCAAATGCAAGCTTCATGGAATCCATGGAAGAAGGGACTTTGTTTAGCTTACCACTATGTCCCAACACTTAAAACAGTGCCTTGAAGCCGAGCACGGTGGCTTATGCCTGTAATCCCAGCACTTTGGGAGGCCGAGGCGGGTGAATCACCTGAGGTCAGAAATTCAAGACCAGTCTGACAAACATAGAGAAACCCTGTCTCTACTAAAAATACAAAATTAGACAGGCAAGGTGGCACATGCCTGTAATCCCAGATACTTGGGAGAATCACTTGAACCCAGGAGGCGGAGGTTGTGGTGATACAAGATCGCACCATTGCATTCCAGCCTGGGCAGTAAGAGGAAACTCCATCTCAAAAAAACAAACAAAACAACAGTGCCTTATATACAATTTATTATAGAATTTTGCTGGTGGGTATTGGATATTAGTGGACAATTTCTTCAACTTTGTTACAGTCACGCATTGCGTGATAGGATGAGAAATACATTCTGAGAAATGCATAGTTGGGCAATTTCATGGCTGTGCAAACAACATAGGGTCCACTCACACAAACCCAGAGATGTGCAGAGCCTACTGCACATCTAGGCTGACTAGCTCAGCCTGTTGCTCCCAGGCTACAAACCTGAGCAGCACGTGACTGTGCTGAATACTGTAGACAGTTGTAACACAATGGTAAGTATTTGTGTATTGAAACATAGAAAAGGCACAGTAAAAATAGAGTCTTACAATCTCATGGGACCACCTTCATATATGCAGATGCAGTCTGTTGATCCAAACACCATATGTGGCACATGACTGTATTCAAGAATTCATAATAAAATGTTAGGGGAAAATTAACTGATTTGATCTTTACAATAGCCGCATGACACAGGGTCCTTAGGCAGCATCAGCGACACCAGGGAGGTTGTCAGAAATGCAGGATCAGCCAGGCGCAATGGCTCACACCTGTAATCCCAACATTTTGAGAGGCCAAGGCAGGCAGATCACCTGAGGTCGGAGATTCGAGACTAGCCTGGCCAACATGGTGAAACCTCATCTTTACTAAAAATATAAAAATTAGCCAGGTGTGGTGGCACATCCCTGTAATCCCAGCTACTCAGGAGGCTAAGGCAGGAGAATCACTCGAACCTGGGAGGCGGAGGTAGCAGTGAGCCAAGATTGTGCCACTGCACTCCAGTCTGAGCAACAGAGTGAGACTCCGCCTCAAACACACCTACACACAGAGGATATTGGGTACAACATCGTATCTACCAACTCACTTTTTCCTTTCCTTTCTCCTCTTGGTGGCAGCTTCAGAATCTCTGTGGGCTCAAGGATCCAAGGGATTCTTATATACACTAACGTTTGAGATGCACCTTATTTTTATCCCCATTTTATGATGGGGACAATGAGACAAAACAAAACTTAAAGTCATAACTAGAAAATGGTGGTGTTGGGATAGGATGTGCTCTTAAAGCTGAGGTGTAGAGGAGTGTCCAGCAATCCACCTGTAACTTGCATGTAGAATGAGAAGCAGGCAGGTTCTCT